>JASAND010022322.1:0-29496 GCA_030248195.1 Trissonchulus latispiculum
CAGCTTTTTGGTGTAGAATAGGAAATCTAGTCAGCGCCTAAAATGATTGAAACCAGCTTTTTGGTGCAGAATAGGGAATCCAGCTAGCGTTTAAAATGATTGAAACCTGTAGCTTTGCAGTGAATAGGAAACGAATAAGGTCAAATGATTGGAAACCAGCGTCTGGGGTAGAATATGCTCGCCATCCATGTGACCCTATTCGCGTGAAGTGCTCGCATACGTACTTAATCGCAATGGGTATAATACATAGGTATAAATAAGTAGTATAATACATAGGTATGAGAAGGCTAATGATACTACTTCTTGAGTCAAGACGATAAAGTAATTCCCGTACATGGAGCTGTACTGAAACAAAGCGGATGATGCGATGTAGTGTGCTCCCTGGTGTGACCGAACAGTGAATATTAAGCAGTCGATATACCAAACAGAAGATTAGCTACGGCGGCCCAACAGCAATGCGGCTAAGCATGATCCATGATTGTATGTAACCGCAATTGTGTTCTTCACCTAATCTCTCTCAAATTCTGCACCTGGACGGCGTAGTATATATATATATACGTATATATATACACATGGAAAATCTTGTGTAAGTAAGTTTTGTGTAAGTATATACGTAGATTGCAACATGATAAATTTCAACCTACCTCAACCGCCACATCTCCGGTGCAAACTAAGATTAGCACAATGCGTGATTTCATACATAGTGGAGTACGCAAATACGAGACGGAAACCTGACACTTTGTGCTAACGGGGTCATCCCGTCACCTAAAGCAAACTGGTTTTCTTACTCCACGAGAAACTAGTGATGCACATAACAAGCTCACAAACACACAGAAACAAACACGCAACTGTCAATGCCTACCTGTGGAGTTCATTTCACAAGAACTCTTCGAGTTCACGCGAATAGGGTGGATGGCGAGAGGCGCCTATTCTACCCCAGACGCTGGTTTCAATCATTTTAGGCGCTGACTAGATTTCCTATTCTGCACCAAAGCTGGTTTCAATCATTTTAAACGCTGGCTAGATTCCTATTCTGCACCAAAAGCTGGTTTCAATCATTTTAGGCGCTGACTAGATTCCTATTCTACACCAAAAAGCTGGTTTCAATCATTTTAGGCGCTGGCTAGACATCAATCTGCACGAATCTATTGGCATTTTTCCACTTTAGCCATTTTTTCCATATTCTACCCTTTAGCAATGACCGTTAGGGCATTTTTGTTACTAGTTTCTTGCATTTTTCCGCTGTAGATCACACGCAACGTACATTACTTTTCGACTTCACTCAGCAGTCAGCAACCGTCATTTTCACGGCTAAGATGTGTGTAGCAATTTGCGTGTGTGTTTGAGTTTTCTGAGCTGATATTAATCTGAGTGGGGGCAGCGGCACCGCGTGGGTAAGGATAGAAGTTAAAATAGCGGACTCTTTTAGGATATTCATCTGAGGGGGGGGTAGAGGCACCGCGTGGGGAGGGATGGAATTTAAAATAGCATACTCTTTTATGCGAATCTGAATCAGCAACAGTGTGTCTTTAACCGAGTTATCTGAGCGGATATTCATCTGAGGGGGGAGGGGTAGCGGCACCGCTTGGGTAAGGATAGAAGTTAAAATGGCAGGCTCTTCTATGCGAATTTGTGTGTGTTTAACCGAGGTTTCTGATCGGATATTCATCTGAGGGGGGGGGGGGGGTAGCGGCCCCGCGTGGGTAAGGATATAATTTAAAATAGCCGACTCTTTTATGCGAATCTGAGTCAGTAAAAGTGTGTGTTTAACCGAGTTTTCTGAGCGGATATTCATCTGAGGGGGGGGGGGGTAGCGCGACGCGTGTGGGGAGGGATGGAATTTAAAATAGCAGACTCTTCTATGCGAATTTGAGCCAGTAGAAGTGTGTATTTAACCGAGTTTTCTGAGCGGATGTCCACCTGGGTGGGGGGCGGTAGCGGCGCCGCGTGGGGAATGATAGAATATAGAATGGCAGACTTTTATGCGAATTTAAACAAATCGATTTTGGACCGGTCCGGACCCTGGTCAGGGCGCCACAGGCTGCTGGGGCCACTTTGGAGGGGTCCTCCAATGACAATAAATGTTTGCCTCACCAAGAGAAAGCAAAGAAAAAGGGTAACCTACATTTATACAGCTGAAGAAAGCAAGTACCGTATTATGTCAAACAGTGGCCCACCCAATAAAACGCCCATGGGCGTTTTTTCGGGGGGGGGTGGGCGCTTTTTTGAATTTATCAATGCTCACTTTCATGACTTAGAAAACTAAAAGTTTGTGAATAAAGTTGTCACTGTTTAAGCTATTGTAAGGCTTATAATCAATGTTCGGTTCTTAGGATAGACGTATTATGAGCAACTAACACGTGCCGAGCAGCTTGTCCGTAGAAATTTATCGAATTCATCGAAAATTGGCAAAGCTGTAATTATAAGACGGTTTCCAAAATATAGCCCATGGGAGTTTTTTCGGAGGGTGGGCGCTTTTTTGGATTACAAAAATCAAATCCGAAATTGCCGATTCCGAAAAAACGCCCATGGGCCACTGTTTGGCATAATACGGTATACATTTAGGTGACAGACTGGAGCTATCATTTCATGACCGCCACCATATTTGATTACACCAATAAAAAGTGAAAACAAAATTACCAGAAGGGCTGTCATTTGATACCAAAGTCGGAAATTTTTTAAAAAATCGATTTTTGACCAGTCCGGACCCTGGTCAGGGCGTCACAGGCCGCTGAGGCCACTTTGGAGGGGTCCTCCAATGACAATAAATGTTTGCCTCACCAAGGGCTTTCATTTAATAACAAAGTCGGAAATTTTTTAAAAAATCGATTTTTGACCAGTCCGGACCCTGGTCAGGGCGCCACAGGCCACTGGGACCACCTTGGAGGGGTCCTCCAATGCGAAAAATGTTCACGTCACCAAGGGCTTTCATTTGATACCAAACTTGAAAAATTTTCAAAAATCTATTTTGGATCGGTCCGGATCCTGATCAGGGCGCCACAGGCCGCTGGGGCCACGTTTGAGGGGTCCTCCAATGACAAAATATGTTCTCCTCACCAATGGCTTTCATTTGATACTAAAGTTGGAAACTTTTTAAAAAATCGATTTTTGACCAGTCCGGAACCTGGTCAGGGCCACAGGCCGCTGGGAACAGTTTGGAGTGGTCCTCCAATGACAAAAAATGTTCGCCTCACCAAGGGCTTTCATTTGATACCAAAGTTGGAAATTTTTAAAAAAATCTATTTTGGACCGGTCCGGACAGGGGCGCACATAAGGGGGGGCGGCCGCCCCCCCCCCGAAACCAGATGTAAGGAAAAATTTTTATTGTCCGCGCGTAGCGCGGACTTAAAATTTCAAAAATTTTCGCGCCTTCGGCGCGAAATTTACCTCATTTTAGCTTAATTTACCCTTATTTCAGCGTTTTAAACCTTTCAATAGCAACTTTTTAAACTTTTTCAAAAATTGTCGCGCCGTCGGTGCGAAATTTTTTCTATTTTTGCTGAATTTACGCTTTTTTTGCATTTTAAACGTTGTTGTCCAAAATTTGTCAACTCTGGGGGGGGGCGATGCCCCCAGACCCCCCAAATTTTTCTGAGGTCCGCCCCCCCTGAAAAAAGTTCCTATGTGCGCCACTGGGTCCGGACCCTGGCCAGCGCCCCACAGGCCGCTGGGACCACTTCGGAGGGGTCCGCCAATGAGAAAAATGTTCGCCTCACCAAGGGATTTCATTTGATACCAAATTTGGAAAATTTTTAAAAAATAGATTTTTGACCAGTCCGGAACGTGGTCAGGGCCACAGGCCGCTGGGAACAGTTTGGAGGGGTCCTCCAATGACAAAAAATGTTCGCCTCACCAAGGGCTTTCATTTGATACCAAAGTTGGAAATTTTTAAAAAAATCGATTTTGGACCGGTTCGGACCCTAGTCAGGGCGCCACAGGGCGCTGGGGCGACTTTGGAGGGGTCCGCCAATGACAAAAAATGTTCGCCTTACTAAGGGCTTTCATTTGATACCAAACTTGCAAAATTTTCAAAAAATCGATTTTGGCCCGGTCCGGACCCTGGCCAGGGCGCCGCAGGCCGCTGGGGCCACTTTGGTGGGGTCCTCCAATGACAAAAAATGTTCGCCTCACAAAGGGCTTTCATTTGATACCAAACATGGCAACTTTTGGAAAAATCGATTTTTGGCCATTTTTGACCGGTCCGGACCCTGGTCAGGGCGCCACAGGCTGCTGGGGCCACTTTGGAGGGGTCCTCCAATGACAAAAAATGTTCGCCTCACCAAGGGCTTTCATTTGATACCAAACATGGCCACTTTTGGAAAAACCGATTTTTGACCATTTTGGACAGGTCCGGACCCTGGTCAGGGCGCCACAGGCCGCTGGGGCCACTTTGGAGGGGTCCTCCAATGACAAAAAATGTTCGCCTCACCAAGGGCTTTCATTTGATACCAAACATGGCCACTTTTGGAAAAATCGATTTTTGGCTATTTTTTGACCGGTCCGGACCCTGGTCAGGGCGCCACAGGCCGCTGGGGCCACTTTGGAGGGGCCCTCCAATGACAAAAAATGTTCGCCTCACCAAGGGCTTTCATTTGAAACCAAACTTGGCCACTTTTGGAAAAATCGATTTTTGGCCATTTTGGGCCTGGTCCACGGTCCGGACCCCTGGCCAGGGCGCCACACGGGTCTGGGCGAAACCTACTATAGCCTATGTTGTAGTGCTCCCGCAGCCCACCCCACACACCCAATATAAAAGCTGTACCTGCAACGGATCTTTCTATGGAAGAGGTTAAAGTTGGACCTGCGACACGGTAGGGGCCCACCTCCATCAGGGTGCCCCCCAGCCCCACGGATAGGTGATAGAGCAAAACTAATGGGCCACTTAGAATCACCATATAGGGGTTCCTATTCCAATACGAAACCTCAGCCCAGCAGCTCTTATGTATAGGGCTGCCTACTCCGTAGGCCCAGACCCCCCCCTTTTACACGTTAACTAGTGACCCCTGGCCAGGGCGCCACAGACCACCGAACAGCACCATCTCGTTTCCCGGAGATCTTCACCTTGGGGCGATGCTATAACCCCAACATGAGAACCTGGCTTTGAGCCTTGCTCTCTGTAGACCGGCTAATATATTTTGGGACTTAGTTTTTTTCCGGGGGGGTCAAAAATCGCAAAATCCTAGGAGTACACAGACCTATGGGGGGGTCCTACGGCAAAAAGAAAAATTCGCCCTGAATTGCGGGGGATTCTATCCACAAAAATAACAAAACTTTATAGAAATTTTAAGTCCTCCGACCTCTAGGGTGGGGGTAAAAAAAATGGAGAAAAAGTGCAAGCAGCCAAAGCACCTAATTTGCATATCTCAAGATTGGCTGGACCGATTCGGCTCAAATTTTCACAGCATGTACCCCTGCCCATAGGCACTTCACACAGCGAGTTTGAGCCCGATCGGTCCACTCCTCCGTGAGTTATTAAAAAAACAGATTCCAATAAGCCGCAAACTACCTTAATTTCCCTATTCTAGGTGGTGCGCTAAGGCGCACTACCTGAATAGAGCGCGTGACCTCACCCCCCGTTTCGACTGGGTATCAATTTACTCACTGGGGTCACTGGGGTCCAATCTGCGGATACACTCTTAGAAATGCTCCTGTAGAAACTACAGGAATCACTTTTGTAGATGATAAGTACAAAAGCTTTTGTAGAAAATACAGGTTGAGTCTTGTAATTTCTACAGGTCACTCATCGTTGGTAGTTTTTACCGGACATACTTTGGTAGAATGGATTACAAGTTAGACCAGTATTCAGTACTAATGAAACCTGTAGTTTTCACTGGTTTGCAGGTTTGCTCACAGGAAAGTACTCGATACGCTGATAACGCAAATTTTGTATATAAGGACGACAGTGGTCATAATTTTTGAAGACTGAAATTTTTGAATTTTTCAAATTTCCAGTCTTCCAACACCCAGTGGGTGATTTTTTTGTAACGGCCGCTCCCTGCCGAAATTTGTTTTGGGAGCGGCCGCCCCCCACACCTGCCCCCTCCCTTCTGAAATAACAGGTCGCTCCAGTAAAATTTACAGGTTTTGTCTTGTAAAAAATACAGGTTTGGTACCTGATATAGGATTGTAAAAAAAAGTCGAACAAAACTACAGGTTTCTTTAGTATTTTCTACAGGAGATTCCTGTAATAAAAACTACAGGTTTGCTTAGTATTTTCTACAGGAAACTCCTGTAATTTTTACTATTCCAGAGACCGGTAAAAATACAAAAGTTACTTTTGTGGAAAATACAGGAAGCTCCCCTAGTGACTGACACTGACACAGGAGCACTTTTGTAGAGAACTACAAGAATTCCTGTAATTTCTACAGGAGTCTTTTTAAGAGTGTATGACAGCGGTCATACTTTTATGTGTTACGTACTCTTAAAAGCAACTATTTCCTACAGTTGGATAAAAACTTATGTAGATTAAAGAACCTTTTCAAATACTTTGAAAATCGTCTTCGTCTAGCTAAAATATACTGGACGACATTACTCGCATTTGCAAGTTTATGTTCAGCCGGTTCTATGAAAGCTACCTGCTGCTAATGTTCTAGCGAGGCTACAACTGGCAGCCAGATTGACTCGTATTTAAGGTGGAAGTGCGAAATCCGTACCATTTCAGGGGAAGAGTGTCGCTACCTTCTCTCCTTCCCCATCTCTAGGGATCAAATACTGCTAGAGCTTTTATGCATCACTTCTGGCACAAAGCCAACAAGGACTCCACTCAATTCTAAAGTTCTCTCTTTAGAATTGATTCTATCTTCTAGAATCTCAATTCTAAATTCTCAACACACAACAGAGCCGGGACAAACCTATTTAGAACAGCTAGGGTGCTGTGATGGGCTCGATGTAGACCGTCCAACACAGCCAGATGTCCTTCCAGGGCTGCCACGACCAAGGGACTATGCTGCCAGCCGGTATCTCCGGACGGCAGCATACGGCGCTGCTGTAGCAGATCTCGACTAGTCATATCCTGAAAGAACGAAAGCAGACGCGACGCTTGTCACACTCTTAGTTATTATGTACTCTTGCAGAAAATAGTAGCAGTAATACCTAGCAAAACCAACAAATCCAGCCAACGGGTGTTTTTCTCTGGGTACAAAAATGGCCACAGGCATGTGTAAATAACCCCTCCCAAAAAAGCGAAAACAGAGTTTCTGCCAGCTGTCACTCTTATCATCATACACCAGCATTTCGTTTATGCAGCAAGACGTAACCTCCGTCTACAGCCAAGAAATTCCCTACCTGATACATCATCACAGTAACAGTTTCATAGCCAAGCTTTCGGGCAAACTCGTTGACAAGAACGGATTTGCCAGAACCCTAAAAAGACTAGAGAGACACAATCACTCAACTGGATATTATGGCATTTTCTTTCATAATATAGGATATTATGAAAGAAAATACAAAAGTGAACACAATTGCCATGATGATGCATAATTTTCTGAGCCGACATAATCAGTGCATTTAGTGGTTTTTGAAATTTTCCATGCAACTTCACAGGGTATTTTTTACCGGGGGGCGCCCCCCCCGCAATTTGACCTCCCCCCCGAAATCGCCCCCTCCCGGGATTTTTGCTCCCCCCCCCCCGGGATTTTCTGGGGGCCAAATTTTTGCCAAAGTAGGCAAATTTTCAAAAATTTTCCGGCCCCGCTGGAGATTTTTTCGTAAAAATGGCTATTTTAGCTTAAGAACTTTTTGATTTTCTGCCTGTAAAATACGCCAAAAATACCAATTTTTAGCTCATTTTTGCAAAAAATCTTCCCCCCCCCAAGAAAATTTCTTCCCCCCCCGGGCCCGGCCCCCCCCGGGAAGCCCCCCAACCGAAAAAATTCCGAAAAAATACCCTGACTTCAAAGGGCCCCGCTTTCATGGGCTCATAAAAATTGCGAGAATGGGAATGTTTGGTTTAATGTTTTTCCAATTCCTGAAAACCCGGCGCATCAAAGCTTTTCGGAAAAATCTATAGCACCTGTTTTTCATCGCCAAACTTTAAGCAGATTCGAAGAGCGGAAAAAAACTTGGCAACCTTCCAAGAACCAAAAATTTAAACTTCATACTAACTTTTGGTCCAACCAGGCAAAAGTCATGTCCTGCGGCATGAGTCAGCATTAGACTGGCCAAAACCTTGTCATGGGCTGAATTTGGCACATAGCTGTTGTCTATTGCTGCTGAAGGCTCGGACTCTGTGGTTTTGGCAGTCTGCCAAAAACTCGATGAAAAACCGGTTTTGGCAGAGGAAGTGGAGGAGGAACCCGAAACCGGTTTTGACGCAATCCAGCCAGCTGGAACCTAAAATATTAACTAATTACGCTATTAACAGTCAATCAATTAATCACATTCGTTAACCAACTTGAACTACAAAAACAGTCAAAAATTGCAGCCGTCCGCCAAACATGGAAAAAAGATTCGTCTGTCAGTTTTGACAACAAGTAGATCTAAGGTACGTAGATCAAATTTATGTCTGGTCTACAACTAAACCTTTCAGAGGCGTTGCCAGAAAAAAATTTCGCCGTCCAAAGAACCCGTAGGATGTTTCAAATATTTACTTTATATACTTGAATCTTTCAAAGAATGATTTTTTACAAAGAAGCTTGGAAATCAAATCAACAAAAACAAGCTAGGTTTGAGACATCTTCAAGCCGAAAAGTGGACAAAAAACTCGTTAGTCGTCACTCATCGACACGGGCAAATAGTTACACATTAATGGATGCATTGGCTCTCTCCTGCTCGGACTAAGGCTTCGGCCTTAGTGACTGCGGGCAGGCGTTTTTCGTTATTTCTTTATCTTTAACATTACTGGATGTAGTAATGTAAATGGTGCAAAAATGTTATGTAAAAAAAGTTGTAATGTATTTCCTTTCCCACGCCCACCCCTTCCGCAATCCTCCAATCGCTAAAATTATCGGCTGACAGTTACTTAAATCAGCTCAACACAATTATTACCGTCAAATCCAACTTTTTCTTGTTCCATCGAATATCAACACTACGAAAGCCTTCCGATGTCGTTTCAGGGGAAACCGTTTTCACGAAAGCTTCCCCACGATTTGAAACATCATTGCTCGGCGGAAGAGTCATGGAAAATGACTGAAAAGAAAGTTAAAAAACAAACATCACCTGAAAATATATTTTGTGACCGTGTAGCCGAATGGTGAAGGCGCCGGACTTCGGATCGAAAGGTCCGAGGTTCGATTTTCGCCTTAGCCAAAATGACATTACATTGTTTCCTTAAGGTGCTGGTTTCCTTTCGGGTATTTTTGACTCCTACGGCTTTAATCCTTTACGCAAAGGGCTAAAACTTACGAAATAGCCTATTTCCGTGCTCTTTAACATTCTCGGACCAGTCCCGTCTTTTTAGGCCAAAAGATAAGAAAGTTTTGGTTTTTGGCCTTAGGCTCCCAGTAAGTAGACAAGACACGGGATTGGTTGATGTGGCTGGAAAGAGGACTCAAAAATGGACATTTTTGCTCTTACAACCTTTGAGCTATCTCCAGTGGTTAAGTCAGTATAAGCAAAAAACTCTTTTTACGGTCAAAAAATGGCCATTTTCGAGGAAATCAGTTTTTTCAAAATTACTGCCACATGTTAAGGACAAAATTGGCTTAGTTATACTCAATCGATACATCTTCAAAATGCCCATTTTATGAATGCCTATTAGCCGGACTTTATTGCTTTAAGCCAGAGATTTGGCCGAAAAACCATTTTGGCAAAACTGCGATTATTTTGTTTCGAACATCGATTTCTCAAAAACTACTCGACGGATTCCGCAGATTTTCGGCAGAATCGAAGTTCGCACTTCTGCGGAGGAACGTTTTTCTTGGTTTGGGCTAAAACTTATTGAGTTGCAAGAAAACGGAATGCGAAGTTGCGAAATTTCGTGTTACTGTGCATTTCCGATTTTCTCGACCGTTAAGACCTGCTGAGCCAAATCCAAAAAAACGTCCCTCGGCCCATATGTCCTTCATATTTTGGCACAAAAAGAACTTTTGTCCGTTTCTTCGGTTTTGAGAAATCGATGTTCAAAAACTTTTGGTCTATATTCATCCTGTTAGATGTCAGAATGTCAGAAAATTTCTGCTACTTTTTTGCTAATTTTGCCAGTTCTGTAAGCTCATGTGAATGTACAGATAATAAGCTTTAAAACAACGTATACAGCTCTTTGCAACTCCCAAAATTGCGAAAGTTATAGCGTTTCAAAAAATCACCACAAATGCATTGCACAAAAGGATACCACCACCTTAAACAAGAAACTCAGGTCACTGCTCCGCCGGTCGGATGAGGCGTTAAACTGGTGGGCCCGTGTGCTTCCTTGCTGGGGGTAGTGCACGCTAAAGAACCAGTAATCCACTTATCGTCAAGAGTAGGGCGCGGAGTTCCCGGTGAAGGTACCTCCTTGGGATATACCAGCACTTCTGCAATGTGGTCCGCCTACCTCCTGCGAGGGAGTGCTGGGTGCAAACGAGTCATACACTCAAAATGGATCACACAACTTTCCGGGTTTGGCTCTGATCCCACCCCATTTGCGCTTGCGGCTTGGAGTGTTGAAAGATGCTGTGCTCCTCTACCTTGCGTATGAGCAGTTAATGGATGTCTTACTACCGGAGCCGAAAGGCCAAGAAGGTGTCTACTCCAGCTTCCCATTGTGGGACAGCATTCAGGCGACGAAGCGAGAGCTATGACTGATAGGGAGAGACTAAGGTTAGTGCCCTCATAGCCTCTTGGCTGAGTAGCCCGGCAATAACAACAACAACAACAAAATATATTTTTAGAAAATTTCAGAAAAGTTTCACCAACCACCAAAATGTCTGGCGCCCGAGCCCCCCCCCCTCCAGAAAAAACCCAAAAAAACCAACTGCAAAAATTCAACACTACGTCGGCTTCATGCTAAATGGCATTATTCGACATTTTGGCGAAAAATGGGTTTTGACACCACTATATGCAGAACTTGTTACCGCACCTTTATGCAAAAGTGCATTACATAGCACAGCATGCAAAAGTGCATTACATAGCACAGCATAAAATAATGCTATATAGAATAAAACAACATTTCATTATAATACGTTTTTAATAAAGTGTTCCTGCAAAAATGCATTATAGGCCTATAAATACGTGTTAAAATACTCATTTGCATAATGCCTATTAGCATGAAAGATCCTTCAAGCAAAAGTGCATTAAACGAAAAACCCGTTTTTCTCGAAAAGGCAAATTTGCGTATAATGCCATTTAGCAATAAGCAGACGACTAATATGACAGAATTCCTCTATAGACAAAAGAAATATGATGGAAAGTTTCTAAAATTCTCCATAAGGAATGTTTCACAATTTTTTCAACACAATTTTTCAACATATGGGACACGACCCAAGTTTTCTTTATTGGGGGGGGGGGCTCATCTTCAAACCTCAGTACGTGTTCAAAATGAAAACTGAACAGAAACTCAAACAACGTTTATTCTGTTCACTTTCAAATAGCCTTTATTGCCACCATTTCCCTGTCATAAAATTCCTCCCAACAAAATAGCGGGAGCTAATTTCAGTTGTACTAAACCATACAAATTATGTAAAATTGTTGATAATTTGTCAAAAAATGGCACCTTAAAACCGGATTCCAAAAGTTTAAGTTGATCTTCCTTCAGCAGGAGACGAAACGGATAGGCATAGTGAAGGATCTCCGTTCCGGATAGGTACGGATTTGCATTCTAAAATTCAAAAAAACCAGAATTCGAATCCTACTATTAACACTGGGTCCAGTCTCTATAAACAGCTAATGGTTATAAACAACACAATTATAGCGCTCTGGGCTTATGGTAGTGCCGTAGCACAGGGTCCCCCATTAACTAACCTACAGCTCCCTCCAAACTAGAGGATCTCCATTTTAGTATATACCAAATTTTGCCAAGGAAAATTTGCCCTGAAGACCAAATTTTCAAATCTTTCCGGCATCACCGGAGATTTTAATTCATTTTCCACCCTTTTGACCACAAATCTGCCTGCGTTTGTGATAAAAAGCAACCACTAAAGTGTATGCTAGAAAAATAACGCTACTTTAGCACACTTTCGAAAAAAATCCCAATTCCAAATTCCTTGCCTCTTGGACACCCACAAGAAACATCCCTACAATAAGTCCAGGCACCGGGCCGGAATCTGCAGGAATATAGCTCGCTATCGAAAATGTCTACCTCCCCTCCCTAAAAATCTTTCCCAGAACTTGAATGGAAGTCTATTCCAGCGTGGCCAAAAAGCTCCTAGACATGTTACGCCAGCATTAAGCTACAAAGAACTGACTAGTTTAAACAATGATTATGCAATTGTATATGAAACAGTAATCGCTAAGATTTGCTTAAAAATAGTAATTTTCCGTCAAAATTTCTTGAATATATACCTTTACTTTCTTCCCGTTTTAACCACTTGGGGGCGGGGTCAGTCTCAACATAATCCTATGCGTCTTAGCCTAACAGCAGGGCTAAGCAGCGTATCCAGGATTTTGAAAAGGAGGGGGTTTTGACTAATATTTACTGAAAAGGAGGGGATTCTGACAAAAATTTGCACTCTTTGTAATGGGGCATTGATAAACTTTAACCCAAAAGGAGGGGGTTTCAACCCCCAAAACCCCTCCCCTGGATACGCCCATGGGGCTAAGTACACCAAACTTCAACTTATATACGTATTTCAGTTAGCAAGCATTAATGTCGTGCGTGCGTACCCAGAGTTTTGCCAAAAGGCTCAAATTTTGTACAGGAAATTGGGGAAGGCCCACAGAGGCACTTTCGTCCGCTATCAAACTGTAGACCAGTGACACCACTTGAGACAGTCTGGAAAAAACAGAAAAAAGAATTCGTTAAAAAACACAGAAATTCTCCGAAACAGTCAGATAAACAGGTCAAATTTCTTATAACAAAATGACGACGATAACAATTCAATTTGTTACAACGCGCTTGCTTTGTCTGTGACTTTCTCTCTTGCCTTGCCTTAGAATATAAACGATATAAGTAAACAGTGTGTTTACTAAGTTCGACTAATAGCCTATACAATGGAAAACGCCTGCCCTGCAGTCACTAAGGCACCTTTTCCGTGGTAGATGTAATACACGGTTGTATGTGGACGCGGCATCGGGGTTGGGCGGCCGCGGAGAAAATCACGCTGCTGTCATAAACTAAAAGCCAATACTAACCCAGCGTGATTTACTCGGGTTTAATTTTAAAAAATAAAAAATAAACCATAAATCTACCCCATCTCACCCAGGTAAGCTGGAATATTTTACTAGGGGGTCTACTTTTTCGAGCTTCCCTTCCACTTGCCTTGAAGTGTGCAGAAACAATCAAAACAAATTTGGTAAAAATTACATCTTTTCTATTAAAAAAATTTCGAGATTTATATATGGGTTTAAAAGGTCTGACTTCATGCAAAACTGGACTTTAGGGCACTTTTTAGCTTTGAAAAGCTTTTTAGCTGTATTTGCAGCAAAAAAATTCGGAACCATTTCACCTATCCCCTCCACTATTGGTCTTCCCCACCTCGTTTATTCCCTAGAAACACCACAGCTAACATACGCACTTATCCGCGGAGACATTGGGCGCGAGGGCAGCCGCCTGTTCATAGCTTTCCTTGAAAGGGGCCCAGTCAACCTGACGAGCCTGAAATCGAGAGCGGAGCGGGGGATCCAGGGAGTGGCCGCGAAAGCGGGGGACGGGGAGGCCGATGGCAATGATGGCAAAGTCTTCACTTACACGAACCAGGTTCCAGGCAGCCAGCTGCTCTGGGGAATGTTTCTGGAAAAAAGGAAGACAACAACAAAGATAATGAAAAAATTAAAATTTTAAATTTTTATGCTATATCCGTCTGGGCTTATTCTAGGGATTTTTTCTTGGGGGGGGGCGGGCTTCTTGGGGGCCCCCCCCCAAAGGTCCGAGGGGCAAGGAATTTTTTTGGGGGGGGGGGCGAAAATTTTTCGAAAAATATGCTAAAAATAGCAAAAAATTTTTCTGGCATATACTATAAAAGTTGATTTTCATAGCAAAAATAAGCAGATTTAGTGTTGAAAAGGGCAAAAATTGAGTAAAAATCTCAGGCGAAGCCGGAAAATTTTTGAAAATTTGGCCTTCTGAGCGATTTTTTCAGGGCAAAAGTTGGTACCAAAAGGGGCACCCACTTTTTTGGGGGGGGGGGCGTGTTATTTTGGGTGAAGGGTGTTTATGGGGGGGAAGGGTGTTTATGGGGGGGCCCACCCCCACCCCCCACTAGAATAAGCCCAGTGCGTATCGCAAGTAGTAGGAGTAGTTATGGGCACTGGATATCCGGATAATTTCTATATTATTCGGATAATACTCAATTTGAGAAAAATATCCGCATACCCATCCGTTTACATTTCAGAGTAAATTATAAAAAATTAGGAAATTTTTGACAAAAATTTAAAAATTTGAAAATATTTTTCAAAAATTTCTCTTAAAACATTTTTAAAACCAAGATTGTAGCTTGGCTGTGGATTGCAGTCAACAGAAAACAAATGACAGAAAAATTGAAATTTTAACTGTGAACGTGAAACACTTCAACTTAAGCTTTGAACAGGCGGATATCCGGATATAAAAAATATCCGATGCCCATCGCCATCACTACTACATCAAATCATCACCAATCCGGTAGCTCCCTTCCCCAACGAAATTTCCAATTTGACAAGAGTTCCATACTTAAACTTAAAATACAAAAGAAATAACCTGTAAAAGTTTATCAAACTTTTCCGGGGCAATCAGATGACGACCATCATCCAATTGCATTTCACGATTTTCCAGCAAATTGTTTAGCACCGGTAGAACGTTTCGTTCTGCCTTCTCAATTCCCTCCAGCACCAGAATTCGACCATTTATGGCAGCTCTGACAGCACACTATATAAATAAACCAGAAAAGGTAAACCAAGTGTTAACAAAATAAATACCAAAATATGAATTAGCTTCAATTCTGACAAGGGGGAACTGCTATACAATTTGTATTTTCAGCAACAGGCGCATCTTTGTTTCATAAAGAACTGATAAAATATGTCTGCCTGCAGTCACTAAGGGAAAGCCTTTAATCTGAACAGGAGTGACAATGGGCGCTGTGAGCGCTCAGTTTTCATTATTTCTTTATGATTAATGCCTTGGATCCTTCGTGGATCCGCCTGCTAGCCTGCGTTTACCTCATTTTCTTTCAGACGTTTTTGCTTCAGCTAAATTCAGATATTATGAGTAGCCTCCCTTGCTGTACATGCATATGTTTACTTGATCAACATAGGCCGCAGTACCACTCTTTATCTCACGACGCTGCTTAATGTCAGCTTCGGTGGTGTCGCGCGTCAGCGCAAGATACTCCAGTTCACGACCGCTAAGCTCCTACAATGCAACAACAGACAGAATTATGACACAAAGCCTTATGAAAAGTGGACGCGGGAAGGATGGCACAACTCCTTACCCTTCTGATTACCATTATCCTCTAGACTTCTTATACTCAGTCGGACGACTATGTATACCCTCTTCAGGGGGCCATCTTGTTGTGTATACAACAGTTAAGCCGGTGAGCAGTTATGGAAACAACTGGGGACGATATTTCTGCCTGGAGGGGAATTCTTCTTCTTTCTTCTTCTGATGCAGCGATTCTGCAGATGCCAAAGACCCGGCCAGTCAGATGCGGCCGGCCCTCCTCAGGAGATCCATGAACTTTCTTCGGAAATCTAAGGGGAATTCTAATACAGTCAAATCCAAATATTTTTATTTTTAGATTTTATTTACAATTTCGTCTTATAATACGTATTAAAGAACGGATATTGACAAGAGGAAATAATGTCAAATTAAATTAAATGGCAGTAAACTTCAGAAATGATAAACGGTATAATATACGAAATGATAAAGCCACGGTTATCATTTTGGAATAGATACAGCAAATAAATAACACTCATTTTTTGCTACAATATTTGCCTTTAGAGAACTTATAGCTTGGTTACGTTGTTTTGCCATATTATTATGTACTGATATGCAGGCCCGCACCCAGGATTTTGAAAAGAGGAGGGTCCAAGGTAAAATGCAACGGGGGGGTCGGAGTCCTCCAGAAGTTGAAGAATTTTCGCATTTTTACCCGAAAATCGTATATTGGATGTTTATTTCTTGCAAAAAGGAAAGTATGGCGCCGAAGGCGCGAAAATATTTTAAAAATAGCAGTTTTTGCTATTAAAATAGCAAAAATTTTCTATTTTGTCCCCCCAAAAGGAGAGAGTCTAGACCCATTGAACCCCCTCTACCTGGGTGCGGGCCTGCTGATAAGTGCGTAACTGGTTTATAGCAAAACAGCGAAGTCACGCAGTCAATCACAGACAAGCAAAAAACATGTGCTAACAATTGGGAATTAAAGGACTCCCCTGCCATATCTTATACTTAGAAAATTACAAATGTCATGCAAATATCCAGAAAACGACGCAGTTTTTTTCGTTTTTCTCAAAACTGCAAAAAATGAGTTACGGTTTTTTGCCATATGCCCGTCGATATGCTTGCACACATTATATATACGTATGTGTTATAATTTATGTGCTCACCAAAAACTGTAAAGCCACAGTTCGCTGCAGTGAGCCCGGATAGCCAATCAGAAACACATCCTGTCGAAGCAACTGCTTCTGCAGCAGCCATCGCAGATGTCCAAGTCGAGACTGGGATAACTCTGACGGATTTTTCACTGAAACATAAAAAAGAAAACTGAAACATAAAAAAGAAAAGAAAATAAATAGATGTGTTAAGCTCTGTCAAACCTCCGAAGTCAGGAGAATTCACAGCAAATTTCTCAGAACTTATGATTTTAAGTTAATGCGATTTAAAACAGGCACACATACGTAGATACATTTGTACGTACATATAGATAACGAAGAAACCCCGGCGATCTAACCATTTATATACTGGCAACTGCTTCATGGGGGAGGACCTCGGGTCCTCTCAGCCCTAATACCTGCGGCATAACGACGGAAGAACGCGGACCATCCGCAACACGATCCCGCACGGCACTAGGACTAGACATCATCAACGGAGCTTCATTCCCGCTGTCACCCGGGTCTGGAATCTGCTATGTGACGACGTGGTTAACACACAATAACATCTACATCTCTAGCCTTTAGAAGAGGCGTCCACCGCCATCTCTCCTAAATCAGCCGCTCTGGGCTACCTATCAATAAATGGTGGTATGGTATGGTATATTTCTCCACCCAATCCCCTCCTACGAATTTTTCATAGAAGAAAGGGTCTCCATTTTTTTCACCAGACAGGATCGCAACGCAACTGAATATTATGGAAATTGTCTTCGTATTACGACGTCACATACCATAACCTTTGGGAACCAGTTCCGGATTCCTGGGCGATCTCAGCTTATAGGCAACATTTCCGATGCTAATAGTTTTCCCTAGAACAGATTAAATTAAAAAACTAAAAGAAAATATTTTAATACATACAAAACAGAAACAGGATCTAGGAAAATACAGAAACAGACAACTTAGCTTTGCTTTTATATTGCAAATAGTAACTTTATTGTTATATACTCTTATTAATATAAACAAAGCTACACCCACCTTTCCGACTGACTAACAAACTGAAATATCAGTCATAAGAAGACAGCTCAGCAGCTTAGCCAGGATTTTGGAAAGGGTAGGTTCAACAGATATATAATGGGTTTCCGGAGAGCGAAATGTTATTGATAAATGGTCACATTTGCACTAAAAATAGCTAAATGAAATGACACTCAAAAATTGGTAGTACGGATACCACCCCCCCCCCCCCGGGGAACTCCGATGTTTGAACAGATGCTGATTAAATACTTCGCCCATTTCCACGTAAATATCAGTTTATGAAAATCTGGGGCCCGGCTAATCAGACTCTAACTCTACAATGATAGAATCCAACTAACTTACCTGAGAAACTGCATCGATGCTGGGAAAGGAATGCAAATCCATAATTAGATAATAATCGCATGCTCTAAAATTAGTTTTAGCGTAGGTACAGAGCAGGCCCGCACCCAGGGGGGATTCAAGGGGTCTAGACCCCCCCCCTTTTGGGAAGACAAAATAGAAAGTTTTTGCTATTTTTATAGCAAAAACAGCTATTTTTAAAAAATTTACTTTTTGCAAGAAATAAACATCCAATGTACGATTTTTGGGCAAACATGTAAAAATTCTTCACCTTCTGGGGGGCTCCGCCCCCCAGACCCCCAGCTGTATTTTACCTTGGACCCCCCCTTTTAAAAATCCTGGGTGCGGTCCTGGTACAGAGGTCAAGGTTTTTGTATAGAGGGGGGGGGGCAAGATTGACCTCCCCACAGAAACTGGGGTTAAAGCACCCTGGGAGAGGGGGAAATCTCAGACACGGAAAATCTGCCTTCTTGCGGGTTCTGGAGGATGAGGCTGCCATGCTGATTCTGAGGAAGGACCGGGAGGACAGTGCGAACTCAGTCGCTGTGCTTCCACCCGTATTAGGCTATATCATTGAACAGCACACGTAGAGTTCTTTTCACTTTGGTGCAAAGGCTATTACTGCCGTTATCTTTGCATTGAAGACTTGTGCTGTGTGCTGCTCCTCGGGCTAGCCGCCAGATATGGCAACGCCGAGGCCGACGGAGCACGTTTCTTAAAAAGGAGGAGATATCATCCGTCGTGATGTCGACCAGCAGGCTTTGAGACTCCTTCTGGCAACTTGGTTGAGTTGTTTTTGACCAACCTTAAAAGGTCAGTTTCCTGGCTAAACATTTTGCACCTTCGGGTGATGATCATCACATTGTGATGTCTAATGCAGCAAACAACAACAACAACAACAAATCAAATCTAGACTTTATGGGTATATCAGAGCCTATGTTTAAACAAAAAGCTGAGGCTTAGGGCTCCTTAACACGTAAAGATCAAAAAAGGTGGCCGAACAAAATTTCCAGAAATGAAATCTTTTTACACTAATCGACTTGTCGTCCGAGTCGTCCTGAGCAAAGAAATATCAAATTGATTGCATAAAAATGCACTTCTGAATTCCCCCCTCCTTTGGGTGATTGATCCAGAAATTGCCTACGCAATCCCGCCGGAACCCGCGGAATTTTGATTCCAAATCACAGGAATTTTCGGGTTACCAAAGTTTTGCCAAAATTAGATCTAAAAATTGACCAATATTTATTCATAAAACGACCATTTTTGGCAAAATTTTGTCATCACTGTATATACTGGCTTATCCCTAGTGGGGGGGGGGGTGGGGGGCCGCCCCCCATGCGGCTACCTCCCCCCCATTCGAGGTGCCCCACCCATGAAAAGCCCCCCACAGAAATCCCGACCTCCCCCCCCCCAACCCCAAAAATTCCCAAATTTTACCATTTTTACCTTAAATTTTCAAAAAATTTTCCGGCTTCGCCGGATTTTTGACTAAATTTTCGCTATTTTAGCGTAAAAAACACATAGAATAAGTCATTTTTAGCGATTTTTAGCAGTTTGTACACAAAAAACCCACAAAAATTCGACAAAATTTTTCTAAAAATATGCCCCCCCCATTTTGGGTGAGCCCCCCCCCCCGATCGATGGGGGCAAATTTCATGAAGCCCCCCCCCCCATAAAAAATTGCCAAGGGATAAGCCAGTATATACCTTGTAGATTTAGGTAATCATTTACTTCTTTAGGGATCAAAAAGCTTTACTATATAAAATCGTCGATAAAATTTGGCGAAAATTCACCTACCGGGGTTTTCGGGGGTGGCGGTTTCAGGGAAAATATGAGATTTAATACAACTGCTTAACTGCTATCTGTATGGCGCCGAACCCGATTTTTGGGATGTGAGAGCCCGTGGGAAAATTTCAATTCCCACGTTCCCCATCCGTTAAATTGGGTCCTAGGGGGTTTTGGGGGCCCATAAGTCGCCCATAGGAAAATTCCAGGGTGCTGAATTCGAATCTTGCGTTGAAATTTCATGAAAATCTGTGCTACGGCTGAAAAATCCATTTTCTTAGTTTTTACAAAAATAAGTCAATAAACCAATTTTCACAGCTTGAATCGATATTTCGGCACCAGATTCAAAATCAGCAGCCCCGGATTGCCCTATAGGCGACTGTGTACAAAAATCGGACACCATACATACATACATATATATATATATATATATATATATATATATATATATATATATATACCATAAGTAAAAATTTTCCCACGGGGACGGAATCACGACCGTGGAAGGGTGCCACAGCATTGTGGAAAGCTCGGAGGGGAAAACAGTGCCCGGATTTAAATTCCTAGCACCCAAAAACCCCTAGGACCCAATTTATCGGATCGGCAATTTTCCCACTGGCTCACTTCCCAAATACCGGGTTCGGCGCCCTACAGGTCGCAGTTCAGCAGTTACATTAAATCTGGTATTTTCCTGAAACCGCGACCCCCGATAACCCGCGAAAGTGAATTTTCGCCAAATTTTATCGATGGTTTTATAGGTAGAAAACCTTTTTGACCCCTAAAGTATATATATAAATATGATTACCCACTTTTGTACTAGGTGTATTTATCGATGGTTTTATATAGGTAGAAAACCTTTTTGACCCCTAAAGTATATAAATGATTTCCCACTTTTGTACTAGGTGTATATAGTACCAGTTGATCCAATATAATCAATTTGGCAAGTTTTTCGCACAATTTTGAATTCTCTCTAATTTTGCGCCAAAAATTTGAAACTTTTGAGGGTCGGCTTTGGGATTTGGTCATTTGACGGTGAGGTCACTGACTCAAAAATTTCGAGGGTGAGGTCGGGACCTGCCCATTTGAGGGCTGGGGTTTTTTACTGGGGGGGGCGGGCGGGGGGGCCCACTCGACCCCTTTCCGCCACTCGTTCCCTTCCCCACTTTTTTGGGCTTCCCCCCCCACTCACCCTAAGGTGCCCAGAAAAATGCCAAATTTTTAGGTTTTTTGGTCAAAAGTTTCAAAATTTTTCGGGCGTTGCCGGAAATTATTGGTCAAAAATCGCCTTTTTTCGTGCTAAAACTTAATTTTTGAGCACTTTTAAGCTTAGTTATAGCAGTTCATGTGGAAAACAGGCTATTTATACTGTATTTTTAGCATTTTTAGTCCATTTTATCCCCCCCCCATATTTGGACCCCCCACTCTTCCCCCCACTTATTTTTGCCTAGAAAAACCCCAGGAGGGTAGGGGCGGAATGTCCCCCCCGAGATATACCTATGCTAACTGTGCTGACGGGAGGGGGAGTGGGGAGGGGACCGGTCAAAGGTTGAGAGAGGGTCTAAGTCAATAACTCTGGGGAGGGGGGGGGGGGGGGGGGGGGGGGGGGGGAGTAAAAATTTTTCCGACTTAACTGTTGCAATTAAAACGAAAACCGCAAATATATATCTTATTACGTTAGCTTATTTTTCAGTCTTTTTCGGGCATATTAACAATTTTTAAGAGTTACAGAAAATTTAAAATGCCGCCTTTACATGATTTGCGTAACTGACACCAGTTGAGTCTTGAAGAAGTTTTTAATTATGCTGCCAGAAATGAATTTTTCTGAGCACAGTTAGAAGCGCGAAAAATTTTTGGATTTTAGTTCTGCATTGTTTTATTGCGTTTTATTGCATTTATTTATTATTTATTCTGCATTGCATATTAATCAATTTCGGGGCTCAAGCTCAACGCAGTCTACAGCTGCAGTCTACGTCACCAATATTTCCTGATGGCAGATATTTCCAGGGGGGACATGCCTCACTTGCTTTCTTTTTCTTTTTCTTACCCCTCCCCCCAAATCGACTTTTTCTCGACCCCCCTCCCCTTTTTTGCCAAACCCCACCCTACTTTTTCAAACCCCCACCCCCACTTTTCCTCCAATACACCTATGCCCCAAATCGATTTTTTCAGACCCCTCCCCCTAAAAATTTTCAAACCCCTACCTAAATTTTTGAAAATTTTTAGCTAAAAATTCAAATTTTTTCGAAAAAAAAGGGGGAGGTGAAAAAAAAGTCGATTTGGGGGGGGGGGTAAGAAAAAGAAAAAGAAAGCAAGTGAGGCATGTCCCCCCTGGAAATATCTGCCATCAGAGGAAATATTGGTGACGTAGACTGCAGCTGTAGACTGCGTTGAGCTTCAAGAGCCCAGAAATTGATTAATATGCAATGCAGAACAAATAATAAATAAATGCAATAAAACGCAATAAAAACAATGCAAGAACCTAAAATCAAAATTTTTCGCCTTCTAACTGTGCTCAGAAAAAATTCATTTCTACTGTATAATTAAAAACTTCTTCAAGACTCAACTGGTGTCAGTTACGCAAAATCGTGTATAAAGGCGGCATTTTAAATTTTCTGTAACTCTTAAAAATTGTTAATATGCCCGAAAAAGACTGAAAAATAAGCTAACGTAATAAGATATATATTTGCGGTTTTCGTTTTAATTGCAACAGTTAAGTCGGAAAAATTTTTACTCCCCCTCCCCAGAGTTATTGACTTATACCCTCTCTCAACCTTTGACCGGTCCCCTCCCCACTCCCCCTCCCGTCAGCACAGTTAGCATAGGTATATCTCGGGGGGGACATTCCGCCCCTACCCTCCTGGGGTTTTTCTAGGCAAAAATAAGTGGGGGGAAGAGTGGGGGGTCCAAATATGGGGGGGGGATAAAATGGACTAAAAATGCTAAAAATACAGTATAAATAGCCTGTTTTCCACATGAACTGCTATAACTAAGCTTAAAAGTGCTCAAAAATTAAGTTTTAGCACGAAAAAAGGCGATTTTTGACCAATAATTTCCGGCAACGCCCGAAAAATTTTGAAACTTTTGACCAAAAAACCTAAAAATTTGGCATTTGTCTGGGCACCTTCGGGCGCGTGGGGGGGGAAGCCCAAAAAAGTGGGGAAGGGAACGAGTGGCGGAAAGGGGTCGAGTGGGCCCCCCCGCCCGCCCCCCCCAGTAAAAAACCCCAGCCCTCAAATGGGCAGGTCCCCGACCTCACCCTCGAAATTTTGAGTCAGTGACCTCACCGTCAAATGACCAAATCCCAAAGCCGACCCTCAAACGTATCAAATTTTTGGCGCAAAATTAGAGAGAATTCAAAATTGTGCGAAAAACTTGCCAAATTGATTATATTGGATCAACTGGTACTATATACACCTAGTACAAAAGTGGGAAATCATTTATATACTTTAGGGGTCAAAAAGGTTTTCTACCTATATAAAACCATCGATAAATACACCTAGTACAAAAGTGGGTAATCATATTTATATATATACTTTAGGGGTCAAAAAGGTTTTCTACCTATAAAACCATCGATAAAATTTGGCGAAAATTCACTTTCGCGGGTTATCGGGGGTCGCGGTTTCAGGAAAATACCAGATTTAATGTAACTGCTGAACTGCGACCTGTAGGGCGCCGAACCCGGTATTTGGGAAGTGAGCCAGTGGGAAAATTGCCGATCCGATAAATTGGGTCCTAGGGGTTTTTGGGTGCTAGGAATTTAAATCTGGGCGCTGTTTTTTCCCCTCCGAGCTTTCCACAATGCTGTGGCACCCTTCCACGGTCGTGATTCCGTCCCCGTGGGAAAATTTTTACTTATGGTATATATATATATATATATATATATATATATATATATATATATATGTATGTATGTATGGTGTCCGATTTTTTGTAAACAGTCGCCTATAGGGCAATCCGGGGCTGCTGATTTTTGAATCTGGTGCCGAAATATCGATTCAAGCTGTGAAAATTGGTTTATTGACTTATTTTGTAAAAACTAAGAAAATGGATTTTTCAGCCGTAGCACAGATTTTCATGAAATTTCAACGCAAGATTCGAATTTAGCACCTAGATTTTCTATGGGCGACTTATGGGCCCCAAAATTTCGGGACCCAATTTAACGGATGGGGAGCACGTGGGGTTGGGAATTTCCCACGGGCTCTCACATCCCAAAAATCGGGTTCGGCGCCATACGGATAACCCGTTAAGCAGTTGTATTAAATCTCATATTTTCCCTGAAACCGCCACCCAAAAACGGTAGGTGAATTTTTCGCCAAATTTTATCGACGATTTTATATAGTAAAGCTTTTTGATCCCTAAAGAAGTAAATGATTACCTAAATCTACAAGGTATACTGGCTTATCCCTTGGCAATTTTTTTATGGGGGGGGGGGGGCTTCATGAGGGGCCCCCATCGATGGGGGGGGGCTCACCCAAAATGGGGGGGCATATTTTTGAAAATTTTTCAATTTTTGTGGGTTTTTTGTGTACAAACTGCTAAAAATCGCTAAAAATGACTTATTCTATGTTTTACGCTAAAATAGCGAAAATTTAGTCAAAAATCCGGCGAAGCCGGAAAATTTTTTGAAAATTTAAAGGTAAAAATGGTAAAATTTGGGAATTTTTGGGGGTTGGGGGGGAGGTCGGGATTTATGGGGGGCTTGTGGGGGGGCTCCTCAGGACGGGGGGGAGGTCGAAACGGGGGGCGGCCCCACCCCCCCCCCCCACTAGGGATAAGCCAGTATGATACAGTGATGACAAAATTTTTGCCAAAAATGGTCGTTTTATGAATAAATATTGGTCAATTTTTGAGATCTAATTTTGGCGAAAACTGGTAACCTAGGAAAATTCCTGTGATTTGGAATCAAAATTCCGCGGGTTCCGAGGGGATGGCGTAAAGAGCAAATTCTGACTCAATCACCCAAAGGAGGGGGAATTCAGAAGCGGCATTTTTATGCAATCAATTTTGATATTTCTTTGCTCGTGACGATCTCGGACGACAAGTCGATTAGTGTAAAAAGATTGCATTTCTGGAAATTTTGTTCGGCCACCTTTTTTGATCTTTACGTGTTAAGGAGCCGTGTCCTCAGCTTTTTGTTTTAACATAGGCTCTGATGATACCATAAAGTCTAGATTTGATTTGTTGTTGTTGTTGTTGTTTGCTGCATTAGACATCACAATGTGATGATCATCACCCGAAGGTGCAAAATGTTTAGCTAGGAAACTAACCTTTTAAGGTTGGTCAAAAACAACTTCCAACCAAGTTGCCAGAAGGTGTCTCAAAGCCGCTGAGTCGACATCACACGGATGATATCTTCCTTTTTAAGAAACGTGCTCCGTCGGCCTCGGCGTTGCCATATCTGGCGGCTGCAGCCGAGGAGCAGCACAGCACAAGTCTTCAATGCAAAGATAACGGCAGTAATAGCCTTTGCACCAAAGTGAAAAGAACTCTACGTGTGCTGTTCAATGATATAGCCTGGATACGGGTGGGTGCACAGCGACTGAGTTCGCACTGTCCTCCCGGTCCCTTCCTCAGAATCAGCATGGCAGCCCTCATCCTCCAGAACCCGCAAGAAGGCAGATTTTCCAAAACTGAGATTTCCCCCTCTCCCGGGGTGCTTTAACCCCAGTTTCTGTGGGAGGAGGTCAATCTTGCCCCCCACTCTATACAAAAACCTTGACCTCTGTACCAGGACCGCACCCAGGATTTTTAAAAGGGGGGGTCCAAGGTAAAATACAGCTGGGGGTCTGGGGGCGGAGCCCCCCCAGAGGTGAAGAATTTTTACATGTTTGCCCAAAAATCGTACATTGGATGTTTATTTCTTGCAAAAAGTAAATTTTTTTAAAAATAGCTGTTTTTGCTATAAAAACAGCAAAAACTTTCTATTTTGTCTTCCCAAAAGGGGGGGGGTCTAGACCCCTTGAATCCCCCTGGGTGCAGGCCTGCTCTGTACCTACGCTAAAACTAATTTTTAGAGCATGCTATTATTATCTAATTATGGATTTGCATTCCCTTTTCCCAGCATCGATGCAGTTTCTCAGGTAGAGGATTAGTTGGATTCTATCATTGTAGAGTTAGAGTCTGATTAGCCGGGCCTCCAGATTTTCATAAACTGATATTTACGTGGAAATGGGCGAAGTATTTAATCAGCATCTGTTCAAACATCGGAGTTCCCGGGGGGGGGGTGGTATCCGTACTACCAATTTTTGAGTGTCATTTCATTTAGCTATTTTTAGTGCAAATGTGACCATTTATCAATAACATTTCGCTCTCCGGAAACCCATTATATATCTGTTGAACCTACCTTTCCAAAATCCTGGCTAAGCTGCTGAGCTGTCTTCTTATGACTGATATTTCAGTTTGTTAGTCAGTCGGAAAGGTGGGTGTAGCTTTGTTTATATTAATAAGAGTATATAACAATAAAGTTACTATTTGCAATATAAAAAAAGCAAAGCTAAGTTGTCTGTTTCTGTATTTTCCTAGATCCTGTTTCTGTTTTGTATGTATTAAAATATTTTCTTTTAGTTTTTTAATTTAATCTGTTCTAGGGAAAACTATTAGCATCGGAAATGTTGACTATAAGCTGAAGAGATTGTCGAGGAATCTGGAACTGTTTCAAAGGTTATGGTATGTGACGCTCTACTACGAAGACAATTTCCATAATATTCCAGTTGCGTTGCGATCCTGTCTGGTGAAAAAATGAGACCCTCTCTCTTCATGGAAAAATTGGGGAGGGGGATTGGGGTGGAGAAATATACCATACCATACCACCATTTATTGACAGGTAGCCTAGAGCGGCTGATTTAGGAGAGATGGCGGTGGACCCCTCTTCTACGAGCTAGAGATGTAGATGTTATTGTGCGTTAACCATTGTCGTCACACAGCAGATTCCAGACCCGGGTGTCAGCGGGAATGAAGCTCCGTTGATGATGTCTAGTTCTAGTGCCGTGCGGGATCGTGTTGCGGATGGTCCGCGTTCTTCCGTCGCTATGCTGCAGGTATTAGGGCTGAGAGGACCCGAGGTCCTCCCCCATGAAGCAGCTGCCAGATATATAAATGGTTAGATCGTCGGGGTTTCCCCGTCATCTATATGTACGTACAAATGTATCTACGTATATGTTCCTGTTTTAAATCGCATTAACTTGTAATCACGAGTTCTGAGAAGTCTGCTGTGAATTCTCCTGAGTTGAATAAAGTCGGAGGTTTGTTCCAGTCTCGACTGGCTCGACAGGATGCTTCTCTGACCGCGCTCATCCGGGCCACCGAGGCGTTTGGTGGCTTATTGGTTTTTGGTGAGCACATAAATTATAACACATGCCGTATATATAATGTGTGCAAGCATATCGACGGGCATATGGTAAAAATTGCAAACTCATTTTTTGTAGTTTTGAGAAAAACGGAAAATAAACTCAGTCGTTTTCCGGATATTTGCATGACATTTGTAATTTTCTGGCAGTTCAAGATATGGCAGGGGAGTCCTTTTCTTTTCCAATTGTTGGCACATGTTTTGGCTTGTTTGTCTGCGATTGACTGCGTGACTCGGCCGTTTTGTTATAAACCAGTTACGGGCTTATCAGCAAGGTCCGCACCCAGGTAGAGGGGGTTCAAATGGGTCTAGACTCTCTCCTTCTGGGGGGACAAAATTTGCAAATTTTTTGTTATTTTAATAGCAAAAACTGCTATTTTTAAAATATTTTCGCGCCTTCGGCGCCATACTTTCCTTTTTGCAAGAAATAAACATCCAATATACGATTTTCGGGTAAAAATGCGAAAATTCTTCAACTTCCGAAGGACTCCGACCCCCTGTTGCATTTTTACTTGACCCCCCCTCTTCAAAGTCCTGGGTGCGGGCCTGCATATCAGTACATAATAATATGGCAAAACAACGTAACCAAGCTATAAGTTCTCTAAAGGCAAATATTGTAGCAAAAAATGAGTGTTATTTATTTGCTGTATCTATTCCAAAATGATAACCGTGGCTTTATCATTTCGTATATTATACCGTTTATCATTTCTGAAGTTTACTGCCATTTAATTTAATTTGACATTATTTCCTCTTGTCAATATCCGTTCTTTAATACGTATTATAAGACGAAATTGTAAATAAAATCTAAAAATAAAAATATTTGGATTTGACTGTATTAGAATTTCCTTAGATTTCCGAAGAAAGTTCATGGATCTCCTGGAGGAGGGCCGGCCGCATCTGACTGGCCAGGTCTTTGGCATCTGCAGAATCGCTGCATCAGAAGAAGAAAGAAGAAGAATTCCCTCCAGGCAGAAATATCGTCCCCAGTTGTTTCCATAACTGTTCACTGGCTTAACTGTTGTATACACAACAAGATGGCCCCCTGAAGAGGGTATACATAGTCGTCCGACTGAGTATAAGAAGTCTAGAGGATAATGGTAATCAGAAGGGTAAGGAGTTGTGCCATCCTTCCCGCGTCCACTTTTCATAAGGCTTTGTGTCATAATTCTGTCTGTTGTTGCATTGTAGGAGCTTAGCGGTCGTGAACTGGAGTATCTTGCGCTGACGCGCGACACCACCGAAGCTGACATTAAGCAGCGTCGTGAGATAAAGAGTGGTATCATGGCCCTATGTTGATCAAGTAAACATATGCATGTACAGCAAGGGAGGCTACTCATAATATCTGAATTTAGCTGAAGCAAAAACGTCTGAAAGAAAATGAGGTAAACGCAGGCTAGCAGGCGGATCCACGAAGGATCTGAAGGGTATTAATCATAAAGAAATAATGAAAACTGAGCGCTCACAGCGCCCATTGTCACTCCTGTTCAGATTAAAGGCTTTCCCTTAGTGACTGCAGGCAGAGAGTATTTTTTATCAGTTCTTTTATGAAACAAAGATGCGCCTGTTGCTGAAAATACAAATTGTATAGCAGTTCCCCTTGTCAGAATTGAAGCTAATCATATTTTGGCATTTATTTTGTTAACACTTGGTTTACCTTTTCTGGTTTATTTATATAGTGTTGTCAGAGCTGCCATAAATGGTTACCGAATTCTGTGCTGGAGGGAGAATTGAGAAGGCATGAAATCTGAAACGTTCTACCGGTGCTAAACAATTTGCTGAAAATCGTGAAATGCAATTGGATGATGGTCGTCATCTGATTGCCCCGGAAAAGCTCGATAAAACTTTTACAGGTTATTTCTTTTAGTCGGGTTTAAGTATGGAACTCTTGTCAAATTGGAAATTTCGTTGGGGGCGAGTTACCGGATTGGTGATGATTTGATGTAGTAGTGATGGCGATGGGCATCGGATATTTTTTATATCCGGATATCCGCCTGTTCAAAGCTTAAGTTGAAGTGTTTCACGTTCACAGTTAAAATTTCAATTTTTCTGTCATTTGTTTTCTGTTGACTGCAATCCACAGCCAAGCTACAATCTTGGTTTTAAAAATGTTTTAAGAGAAATTTTTGAAAAAATATTTTCAAATTTTTAAATTTTTGTCAAAAATTTCCTAATTTTTTATAATTTACTCTGAAATGTAAACGGATGGGTATGCGGATATTTTTCTCAAATTGAGTATTATCCGAATAATATAGAAATTATCCGGATATCCAGTGCCCATAACTACTCCTACTACTTGCGATACGCACTGGGCTTATTCTAGTGGGGGGTGGGGGTGGGCCCCCCATAAACACCCTTCCCCCCATAAACACCCTTCCCCCCAAAAAATCGCCCCCCCAAGCAATACGTAACTGAACAAAAGCATA
>JASAND010022323.1:0-93724 GCA_030248195.1 Trissonchulus latispiculum
AAGGGGTGTTGGCACGACATCGTCGGAGAGAGCTCCCTTCTCGCCTATCGTTAGCTAACACATCGAAGTAAAAAAGTTTAGCGTGGGCAATAATATATCTCATATTCACCATTTTTGGCAGGACGCCGGTCAAAGTGCAAATTTTAGTTCGAAAAATGGGTTTTTTCAAAAAGATTTTTCAGCTCTGGTGAATTAACGGTTTAACCGATTTTGTCACTTTTGCCACGAATGTTTTATTGTTACTAGTATACTAAATATTAAAAGTACTGCGGCTTTCGATCGTTGCTTGCTTCTTCAGCAATAACAGGTCAAAGTTTGAAATTTTGCAAAAAGTCTAGAAGCGACCGTGCGCCGTTTTCGATCTAATAAAATTGGCAGCCCTAGCCTACCCCAGCTTTTTACCAATTATATATAAGGCTCTAATAGGAGCAAACTGGTGGTAAGTTTCGAGGGCCTGGGTTTTCTGGTTAGTGTGCTAGCAAACTTTTTGTCAAGAAATAACCCTTATTTTAGGCCTGAAAAGCTAGCTAAGCTCTGTAAAATGGGGTGAAAAAATTTTGTCTCCGATTTTGCCGAAAAGGTGCTGCTTATAGGGGTTATTTGACCTTCTGAATCTGAATATGAAATCCGTTCTTTGATATAACGCTTCCTTCGTTCAGTATGCGCTTACAACTGTCTTAGAGCTTTTTGGAGCGATCGTCGTCCATACTTCAAAAAATCAATCTAGCATTTCTAAGCATTGGACCTAGGTTTAGTGACCTAGCTTTCTCAACATATTGGTAGTCTCACTGGCCTGTAATGCGCGAAGTTTCAGCCGATTTTGCCACAGTACTTTGGAGTAATTGACTCACATCGTCTAAATGGCACCAAATAGGGACAATATCGATAATGTAATCTAGCACTGCGAACGCAGGGATTAACGAAATCACGTTATTTTTACAAAAGCTTAAACAAATACTTGGAGTATTAATTGGAGCAAAGTTGGGTTCATTTGATAAACCACAGCTCATTAGACGCTAGTTAACCTCCACCCGTATAGACCTTACAACACCCAATTTTCCGCACTTCGATTGTATTGCACAGAAAAGTATACACTGATCTATGTGTTATTTTACTCGATATCGAAGCGTTATATGTCAGAACTATTTCTGGAAAGTGTGGGTGCCCTACCTTGCGCATAGCGATCAGGTCGAGGCAAAGTTTGTGTATGTGTCATGTTGAGCTTTGGACCGACAATACGAATTTGTGATGGCTCCACAGGACGCTACAGTGCACAGAATTTTTTCAAACTTTTAACTTTTTTACACTAAACCTAATACTATTATGTGGCAAAAGACTAGCTAGCTTTTCCAATATCGAACTTTTAGTGAAACTCGTAGCCCCCCCCCCCTTAATGGCAATACACAGTTATTAATATAGGGTCGGATCCTGGGAGGCTTGTTCTAAGAAAATTTTGAGGGAGCTTGTACCTTGAGTTATATTTATATATAACATTAAGGATAGCCAATTTGAGTCTTTCTAACAGACTGTACTTATGTTAGACAACGGAGCATTATGAATTTAAAAAATTTGGTAGGGTTCTCCCTTCTCTAATTTGAAATCTCCTACCTCACCCAAACCCCAACCGATGGTACATCTAAGCCCACTTCAGGGGGGGGGGTCCACCATGAAAAATTTCATGGTCATGCATTCTGCTTATTTTCATACAAAAATTTCGTCACATATATCCTGCACAACGAGTTTAAATTCTGAGTAGTTTCGTTCAGTAATTAACGAGTAACCAGCTATTAACTGGATAAAATCTGAAGATGGGTGAAAAGGCCATGCCAGCGAAAAGGCAATTTACACCTAAACATGCTTGAGAGGAGCTATGGAGCTTCAATCGGTTGTATGTTTGATAACTGATTTAAACAAAGAATTCAGGGTAGCATTTATATAATGGGGAAAGTCTACTTTATGGCTTGATTTAGTGATTTTTATGGAATAGAACCGACGCTGGAAAATCTTGACCACGACAATCATTTAACGGCCTATAACCGGAATTTGGCACATTTGCAGGCTATGGTTCAAGAAGAAGAAATGTTAAGAGCTTTATATAAAATTTAACATATTTTGAAAATATGAAAAAATCACTTTCTGACAGAATATGGTTGTCAGACCCTTATATTTGACCCCAGCGACCAACTGGGTGTACTTACCTGCAATATTTTGTACCTAAAATTGACCTAATGCCATTAATATAGTGCGCAAACTGATATTCTAACGTTTTGTAAGTCTGTGTAGTCATAGCTCTATGTTATTTGCCAACAATAGCGCCAAATTCCGCTAGAAGGCTAAAATTTCAGATTTCTGCGCCAGATATATCTCGAAGTCGGGCAGGGATAACAAAAATAAATTGGTATCGTTCGAAATGTCTTCTCATTGGCCGCGATTTGTAGAAAAATAATTTTTGATTAGGATTACAGCTTTCAGGATATTTCATCAAAAACGGCCAAATTTTTTCCAGCGATTCCGAAGAATTTGCTGCAAGGTTGCCATTTAGCAGACGTTTTCCTTACAAAAATACCCCGGGACCCTTTTTAGTTGCCCCGATTTTGGCTTTCTAGCTAACGCGATCGATTATCAAATATGTAAAATAATGAGATCAATTCATCGAATTATCAATGTGTAAAATTTGCGCAAATTAAGAATAATTTAGAAAAACGCACAGTGCAAGAAAACCAAACAATTTATCTACGGCCACTAGCAGCCTTTAAGAAAAAATAGGGTTAACCGAAACCCGGGTTTGCGCTAATCTGGGTTAGCCTAACCCAACCCCAAAAATGTTTGATAGGACAGGGTTAACCCCAGGGTTAACCCAACCCTGAAATTTTGGGGTTAACCCCAAAATGGGGCCTAACCCGGGTTAAGCTTAACCCCGTTTTGATAGGATCGGCCCCTGGGGGGCTCCGCCCCCCAGACCCGCCGGTACTCATTTGCAATAATCCTGCTATTAAGGATCACCAGTTGTCAAAGTTTGCGAAACCGAATGTATGTTTTAATGTTTGCTACCTTTCTTCTCAATGATATTCCTAAATATTTCATAAATTTTTAATACTTGAATTAGTTTAACTAACATTGAAATAAAGGAATACTGTGTGTCAATAATATATATATCGAAAATTACTAAGTTCTGCAATCTTTTTAAACATTTCCATTACGGATTATTCTGTAATTTCAAAAAATTCTTCAACTTCTGGGGGGCTCCGCCCCCCAGACCCCCCCTCGTGTTGGACACATCTATATTCTTGGTAGGTAATCCTGTAATCGTGCATTACCGTTAAACAGCATCAGCTTTCTCAATAGTCTAAATAGCTTTGCACTAAAGAAATTATCGAAATTTTTATAAATAAAACAATTTTTGCACTAAAAAACACGCTAAAACAAGATTTCTGCCTGGACGCAAAATTTCTTAACGGGACGCAACTTAAATTTAGCGGGACGCAAGGTTGACGCAAATTCGAAAACCAAAAAAAACCCTGTTCCCCCCCTTGCGAATTCGAACAAATCGAATTTCTCGAAATCAAAAACTGCGACATTTGATCTCAGTATGGCCCAAACCATAATTATAACTAATTTCCGATCATTTGGTCAAGTTAACTGGGCCTGGAGTGGGCTTTCCTGAAAAGATCCAATTGATGCGTGTTCTAGCATCGTGCCAGCACTCGTGCTTTTGGCTCGTGCCCTGCCGCTTATACACTATACTACTGTTACACTCACTATTTTTTGTTATTTTTAAACTGAAAAACCTTCAATTATGGTGAAACAAACCATTTACGCACCTGAAAAACCCCGGGATCGATTTTAATCAAATTCTGGGGTGGGAAATATAAAATTCTCCCACGGGGTTAGAACAACAATCATGGTGAGTTGCCCGCGAGTCCAAAGTTGATTGGTGGGACAATAGAACGGACCTGAAATTAGAATTCTACGCCCCCCAGAAGTCATTTTTGTTGAGATCCGCTTTCAAATAAAAGTTTTCCCATGGGCTCACTTGCCGAAAACTGGGTTCGATGTTCTACAGGCCGCGTTGAGAGCTACCGTATTCTCGCGCTTAAGAGAACATGTTCTCTTAAGTGAAATCAGAGTTGGAAGTGGGTAGCGGGGACCCGCGGGTAATAGAAATTTTGCTACCCACAGGCTACCCGCGCGGGTAGTTGCGGGTATTTCTTGTTGATATATTCACTAACTTCTAATACTTTTCCATAAAGTGTTCGAAAAAAAACAGAATTCATGTTGGTGATTTCAACAATTCGCTAATTTTGGCAGGGTGCCATTCTCCGCTACTACTATTTTCAGCGCATATGGGCCCTTGATTAAACTTGTTCTATTTGGTTATATCCAGACACGTATGTAACCATAAGCTATGTTGTGATCCTACAGCATGTATGTGCTGTACATTGATCGAGATCTCTAGTTGCATTTCTTGCTTTCAGTAAGCAAATAAACTTTTTCAGCACACAGTTTGCTATACGGTCCGTTTTTGTTATGCTAAACGCAAAGCTTATATGCCTTAATTTTTATTGTAAGCATATGTTCCGTTAGTGGCGTTCAGTGGATGGCACATAAGGTTACTCTGCAACCTTTTAAAGTTGTTCGAAACTGGGAATGCTTGCTCAAAAAATTTTCAAACTAATATTATTCTAGAAAAGTCCTGATGACTATATATATGGCTCGGACAACTTATATATAATTTTTTCTTTTCTGGCTTCGCCGGATATTTTTACTGGAACATGGCTGTGTTTTGGCAAAAATCGCCCAAAGAATGTTGTTTTCACTAAAAATCGCTGTTTATTTAAAATTTGCAAAAATTAGTGAAAATAAGCAAATTTAGCTTAAAAACTGCGTTCTGACAAAAATTGCTTCCACAAGTACACACATTACTTTACATTTATCGGTTTACTTTGACCTCTCGTTCTGGTATGTTTACGTTATATCAAGAGTACATAACTAAGAGTGTGACAAGCGTCAAGCTCTTAGTTATTAGGCTTGGGGACATGATCTGCTCTGCACGATAACGGCTGACCCCCCCCACAAATTAGACCCATCACTTCAAAGAAATTCGCACACTATGCCTATGTTCTAAAGCTCGAAAACACAACTAGTCAGTTAGTTCGTTCAATGTGTGTCTGTTGCCATTTTGAAGTGATGGGTCTAATTTGTGGGGGGGTCAGCCTTTACCGTGCAGATCATGTCCACAAGCCTAATAACTAAGAGCTTGACGCTTGTCACATTCTTAGTTGTGAAATAGCTTAGTTCAAATTTGCTGTGCTGTAACTCCCGTGCCTCCATCCGAGTTGTGAAGCACAATGTGCACTCTGCTTCACAACTGCATTTGTGAAGCACTAGCTGTAGCGTGCTTCACAACCAAAATTTGTAGCTGCTCAGTGCTGCGACTGACAACGCGCGCACATTCAGCTGCCTTTTATACCCAAAAGAATGCAAATCAGTATGCAAAGTAGGTATCTGCTAACACTAATAGAAACAACCTAATAGTGATGTTTCAGTCACTGAAACTGAAACTGAAACTAGGTTTCAGTCTGTACATGCTTCGGTTTCAGTAGCTGAAACTGAAACTGAAACGATCACGAAATCACGACTGAAACTGAAACTATTTTGGGCCGCCGACTGAAACTGAAACTGAAACAATTTTGGCTTAACGACTGAAACTGAATCTATGCTCAGTTTAGAACTGAAACTGAATCTATGCTCAGTTTAGAACTGAAACTAAAACTGAAACTATGAAAATCTGAAACTGTTTCAGTCCCTGCCTAAACATACGAATTCTGACTACGCTGGTGCTGAAAATGGTTTCAGTTCATGCCCAGAAAACTGAAACCCTATTTCAGTTTCTGCATACAGACAGCTAATGTCCTGTTAAAGGTTATTGCTGACGTTCCCACAATAGTTTTGTTGCGGAGGTTTGCTCGTGCGCCCGCGCACGCCTTCACATTCTTAACACAATCTGCTGTGTACAAGTGCATCAAAAATTGATGTGTGTGTCTGGCTTTCTTGTAAAGATTGGCAGTTGTTAGAATTAACTCTTTTTTTGGATTTGGATTTGCTACACTTCTGATTCAGTAAAATTTACTCGTTTAACAGCTTGACTTTCCCTTTCTATTCCGCTGGAGGAAACGGAAAGCTAGGGAAGAAAAGAACTGATCTCTGAGGCCCTATTTTTTTAAAGATTAAACGGATTAGATTAAAATTAATCCGCATTAAAGAAATAGCACCTCGGATTAAACGGATTAAAATTTAATCCAGCGAGTTAAACGAGTTAAACGGATTAAATTTAATCCTATTTCTTTAATGCACCTAGGATTAAAACTTTAACCTAATCCTGTTTCTTTATTCACAGTTCGGATTAAAAAATCAAAGAGTTAATTTTAATCCGACCTGCTTAATCGCTGTTTCTTTAAAGATTAATTTTAATCCGTTTAATCCGTCGCCTGCATTTTCAACTAGTTTTTAATGCTCGTGCAGTTACGCGAATTAAATGGATTAAAACTTGGCGGATTAAAATTTTTAATCGCTCTTTCTTTAATGGCGGATTAAATGGATTAAAATCAACTAGTTTAATCCGCGAATTAAAAATGGTCGAATTCACCGAGTTAATTTTAATCCGTTTAATCCGTTTAATCCAGCATTAAAGAAATAGCAATTAAAATTTTAATCCGGCTGCTTTTTAATCCGTTTAATCCGACCATTTTAATCTTTAAAGAAATAGGCACTGAGTTCAGCAAAACGGATAAACGGAAATTCGGAGAAACAGACAAACGGACACTCAGAAAATAAGTATGAACCGGGCTATAGAGTATCCAAGTTTGCTTGTTGGTTTGGATCTGAAAGTGATGAAGGGACCTCTTCTATTACAGTAATGAACAGAAAAACTAGCTAACCGAATATACAATAAAATTTCAGAGGTTTTAATCATTGCTGAACTATTTTAAAGATAAATGTTCAGATTTGAAATCCTGCTGAATTTTGTTTGAGTTTGTTGTTAGCAGTCGATTTAGTATTATCATTATGATCAGAATAAACAGGGTATAATGTCCGACTATGAAAGTAAACTAATTTTGACAAATAACCGAAACTAAAATTTTGACTTGAAACTGTAAACTGAAACTGTAACTAAACTGCGTTTGGACTTTGGACTACGACTGAAACTGAAACGGAAACAATTTTAGGTCAACGACTGAAACTGAAACTGAAACAATTTTAGGTCAACGACTGAAACTGAAACTGAAATTGTTTTGGAGCGCCGACTGAAACTGAAACTAAAACAATTTTGAGTCAACGACTGAAACTGAAACTGAAACTGAAAATATTTTTGGGCAACGACTGAAACTGAAACTGAAACTGAAAAAATTTTTAGATGCCGACTGAAACTGAAACTGAAACTGAAACTAAAATGGTCTACTGAAACAACACTACAACCAAACGACAAATGAATCAATATTTTAGTAACGGTTTCAAACTATCCATATATGGTCCAGAATGGAATCCTCATTAAAACATTGCTGAATTAAACGTATCGTATTAAACGTTAAAAATATCTCCCGGGCATAATCATTGGGGCCATCATTGGCATAAATTTTTTATTGTCATGCAAAGCCTTTAATGCTTCTGCATTGATTGACAATGAATTTCCAAACTCTACACCGTTTTCAGTTACCTTTTATCATTTACAAATATTTTCTGCGACACAGATGTAGTATATGTTTGCACACTGTAGCAAAATGTTTGGTACATTTCAGGTACCATAGCTTACCGTGATACTGATGTCACAGGTGTATAAATTCTTAAGTAAAAGCATAGCTAAATAATTAACTGCTTAGTGAGGAAATTAATTGCTACGTATCAAAATTAATAAAATTAATAGTTGAATTAAACTCTACCTAAAAGGTACGTACCTAAAAGCTTTTCATTATGCAACTATTCAAAGTAACAACAATTCTATAATAGGACTCTGCTTTCTTCTTTCTTTCAAAGGTTGTTTTGGTAGTTCTCGAAGGCAGGCTGAATCTAGTAGTCTCTTACGTAAAAGCACGACATATGCTGATGTCTTCTTATTGGCAGGAGAATTTTGGAAATTGGCGTGACTGCCAGTTCTTGGAATTGAATTATAATCCTGACAGTTGATGGATATTTTGTTCCAATTTTCAAGTTTGTATGTTTCCTATAGTATTTTCGAAGTATGCCTGAAAGTATGAGTCAAAAGCTTCGTCAGAAAACGAGTTGAAAGAGACCGCCAGACATTTTGTGCTTTTTGATGGAAAGAGCTTTCGACTTTTCGACAGAACGTAATTAGAAAAGAGGTTTATGGCAACACGTGAGAGGCGGAGCGATTGGAAATATAAAAGTCAATTTTGTGTGTCACTGTTTTCAAAATAATTTGTAAAATTTTGATTTTTGTTTTTATGTCATTTTTCTCGAAAACAAATTATGGAAAATGTGCGTAGTTTATTTTACTTAGCAAGCAAACTGTTCTACTTCTCACTCAACATATATTTAGTAGTCTTATTTGTTCCAAATTAAATGTCTTTGGAGCTAGACAATTGTTCAAAATTGATTTTTCGACTAAGTTAATTATTTTTAGAAAATTTCTGGGGGGCCTTTCCACCACCCTAAACCTATTTACCCTCATTGTTGAGATTTGTCTAAGGCATCTGTTTCTGTTTAGAGAATTAAGCATTAAGTAATAATTGTAATTCTGAATTTGGCCATGCTTCGATTTGGTCCAATCCAAAGTTACCAGGCACCAATTGCTGAACCGAAATTCTACCGTTGGTAGAAACGGGCTTTCGTTAAGGAGCCTCTACATCCGGAGCATGAAACATGGATACCTCTGGTCAAGAAACTGGAGGCAACGGAAACTGCCATCGTTGTCTGCAGCAGGAGACGTCATCAGCAGGTATTCCCGAGATTACGGGAGCTGGCGGAACGATTTGGATGGTGTTCGCTGGAGACTGAAGGCCTAGATGCGCACAATACCCAGCATGGCGGGAACCATTTTAACGTCCTACAAATTGCCTTCTCCAGCGACCCCTCCCACATTTTCATCTATTCGTGGGTTTTCTAACCGGATTCCAGCCAGCCCAGTTTCCACCAGACCTGAGGGAATTCCTGTTGAATCCGCCATGCTTGTTTGTGGCTTATAATAATACGGCTATTATAATGATGCTTCGCGATGCCAGGACACGTTCAGGTTCGCCATCAAGACCCGAGTGAACCTGACAACTTTATTCAAAGCGTCCGGACTGGCAGAGGAGTATGGTATCCATCGAAACCCTGTTTGTGGGATTGGGCTAAAGGATTTGGTGGAAGCCCTATTCAACGAAAAAATACCAAAGATCCCAATATCCAAAGGTGTGGGATGGATCTTCTGCTCAGTCCAAGACAGCTAACCTATGCAGTCTAAGATACTGTCTCGATTTCGGGTGGCCAAACGTTGCCTACAACGGATTGGCTTAGAAGCTACCGGCAGATGGGCATATCATTTGCGTCACCATCAGGAGTGGCGTTCCGTGCGAACAGAACCGCTGGGATCAAATGGTCGCGAAACGCAAGTTCGGAGAGGAAAGATGGGAGGAGGAGGAGGAGGAAGAAGAGGACGGTGGTACAGAAATGGAGGTCGACATGGGGTGCCTTATTCCGGGGCCAAAGCCCGCTGCTGTAGTGTCACTGGTAGAAAGGTTCGGATGCCGACCTACTGAAGTAAGACGGAACTGTGTTCGAAGACTGCTAAATCCATTGCCACCTACTTCCCGGTCGCAGTTCGAGAACAGGTCCGGACCCGTCGTACGGCACTGATTCGACGCACCTACAGCTATAGTCTGGATCCTGCCCCCAATATCCAAAAGCCCTCGTCACTACCATCCCGCTTTTCATGGACTTTGTCAGGTGCCTGAAGGCTTACGAGGGGAATACCAAGAAATTTCCCTTTCGAAGGACTGTCATCGGGGAAGCACAATTCCAGCTCAGTGGCTTCCATCAGTAGCGAAATCATTCGAGAGGTACCGCTAACATGGGAGGCCACGGTATGGGTTGCTGGGATCCCTATTACGGAACAACGCATACAGCATACGACGGAAGCATCGGCAATTGAAGCTGCGGCCCGTAAATGGAAACGTGTTGCTGACCTCGATATGGGACCTCACATTCCTGATACTTCCTATAGGCGACCAGTAAGGATAGCCCGGATGGAGTGGTGCGCCCTTTTTGGACAAAACGGCCAGAGGCGCACTCCTATTTTGCCAAATCCCGGTATCCCCCCTGTGGTCCCCAGGCTACCCGACAACAACGCTTACGAACGCTGGACCGATACGACCGTCCGGTTTGCAGGAAAGGAGAGCCCATTCAGCAGCTTTCACGAAGTTAAGTTCACCCTACGGGGGATTACGTATAATTGCCGAGAATTTAGTCCACAGGCAATTTAGACTTAGACTTTGAAAGAGCTGAATAAATTTTGCATCCCTCAACTAGTTCTAATTACACTCATAATTTTAGAGGTTCTAATTCAGTGGTTTATAAGTTTATGTAGAAGCTCCGGGTTCTAGCCCAAGCCCTACTTCAGTATGCATGTGTCTATTTAGTATATATATATATATATATATATTCTATGTAAATTGTCCTTTATATTTTGGACATTTGATCATATGTTTGTGTTGTTTGTTGCGTATATAATTGCTGTATTTATTTGGACAATTCATATATTTGGGCACTTATCATATATTTGGACTCATATATATTTTGACAATTTATCATATTTGTCGTATATATTCTGTATTTTGTAGTTTTATGGTTTTGTTGTATTATTCTTATTTAGTCAGGGTATTAAATGAACCTAGGAACCCTAAAATTATGGGAAATCTTAATCCTAAATTGGAAATTGAATAAATTTTTAAGTTCCGCTAAGCTTGAGTCAAAGAGCCCAGGCCTTGGCTACACGGATTACTTGCACAGTAGTGAGGCAACTGCAATTAAGATATCGTAAGTTAGCTCGCCTGACCGGTTCTGACAGGTATTGTATAACCTCCACGCATGGCGACGAAATGTGTGCTGACGCAACCTGCTGAATGTTGCCATGCCACAGACCAGTTGCATCCAGCGCGTCTCTGTGAACCGGCGGCATTTGAGACTTTGTGAGTGATCTAACAGTTAGCTACATCAGTGCATGCTCTCCGCTCCTGCCGCCCTGACCTTGTAACTCGTCAACCACAGGCATCCGTAATAAACCTGAGAACTCCGAAACAGTATTTTTATAACGCAAATATATATATATATATATATCCTGGTATATGGAAACTTAAGTTATATAATGTTACATAATATATAAATATAATAGTTGTCTTAATCGCGCTCGCCAAATACACCCATATCATGTAAATCCGTAAGTCGTTTTTCCTATTCTACACTTCTACTTTTGGTTCTACACTTTACAATTCTTAAATATCTACGTTTCAGGTTTTATATACCATTCATCATAAGCGATTGAATTGCTGAAAAAACCAAATTGCTAACTTTTTCTTTTCCGTGACAGGAAATCAGACCTGGAAGGGGGGGTGACCCGGAAAGAAGGGGGTCCGACAGATATTTCTACTCTACCACAGCACCCAAATATTTCAACTAACGATAAACTATTTACAAAAGTTAGGAATTCCGCGACTCTTAGTAGGAAAAGGCCAAACCCTCTTCTCTCTCAACCTCCTGATCTGACCCGGGGCCAGAGGGGCTTTCTGGGGGCTCTTGTGGATTCATTGCAGTTCAATCTAAACAAAATAGCCCAAATGTTATAACCCTACACTTCACCTACATCCTCAACTACAGCCTGAACTTTCCCTTATTAGTGCTGATTACCTCCCGAGCCATAGAAATTATCCAGGGTTACCCATTTTATTCTGTAACCCGGTCCCAGGTCAGCATTATTGATTTAACTTTGAGGTGGGCCCTAGGGGGCTCCATTCCCTCCATAGCCACAATCGCCTGTAAATCGCGAAACTATGGCTCTAATACGGTTAAACCCCCCAGGGCATATCGCACATTTGAAAACTGGGATGGTTGGAGCCTGGCAGGACCGGCCGGCGAGTCTGGAGGGGTGTCAGAGAGCCCCCCCTTTCTCCAGGTCTTCTCCCTGCCCCCTGGCCTGAGGAAGGCGTCATTGCGATTCACGTTCATAACTATAAAATGAATTAGAGAAAAAATCAAACGTCACATCCTTCGCAGGTGCTCATACGCACAACCACACTTAATGTTAAAGTAATTAAGTTCTATGGACATTATACAGTGCATCCATGAAGTTATTTCATTTTATGTACCTTCACCACACACGTTCTAGAGTATCTATTCTTCGAATATATGCATACACATGGCCAGACATGTGCAGGAGGGGAAGTTCTGGGGGGGGGTGAAGGGCGGTCGAAGGCCGCCGAAAAACCGGATTTTTCCGGTTTTTTACCGGAAAAATCCGGATTCTGGGGGGGGGGTGAGGGACCCCTCTGGGGGGGGTGAGCTCAGGTCTGGGGGGGGGTGAGCTCAGGTCTGGGGGGTGAAAACCCCCCAAACCCCCCCAAGCACACGTATGCACATGGCATATAGTTGAATTGTTTGGTTATTCTTCGGTTAAATTCTATACACAATTGAACTTGCGATTCTCTTACGTTATAGTAAATACCTTAAGGTGGTGATTCCTTTTGGGCACATATTGTTGGCTGACGGCTCAAACCAAGACGAAATTTGATGAAAGTTTCCAAAATAAGTTCATTTGGTGTTCTAACACCCTCCGCGCAATCCCGCTTCAAAATATCGAGATTTCCGTTCAGGACGGTTTTTGCAAATTTTTTACAGTTGAGCAGCAGCTGCATAGTTATGACTATACTCATTTGAAAGATCTCGTTGAGCTCTACATTTTTGCTTTTGGAAGTAACTTTCTAGGTTGATAATTCCGTATACGCACACTTGCACTGAGACTTGAGTGCACTCAATGCATCTAATTCCGTAGACGCACACTAGACTTTCAGTTAGAGTTTAAACTGGTCACACTGACCTTTTGCAAAAGGCATCTAATTCCGTAGACGCACACCTCTTGAATAGTAACAGTAATGAGGGAAAATTTTCTTGTTTTCGGAAATTAAGTTAATGAAATATAAAAAGTTGGAAAATGGTCTCACTATAGTTACACCGTATCAAACAAACAACATAATAGTGCTTTTTAAACAACAAAGAGACAGGCAATAATCAGCAAAAACATTGTCAGCAAACAAGAAACAGAATTTCGTATTTCATATGGTTATTAATCATAATAAAATTATGCGATTTGATTTGAATTTATTTGGATTTTGTAGATTTGAGACAGGCAGATGGTCCGAAATTTTGCTGATTATTGCTTGTCTGTTTGTTGTTTGAAAAGCACAATTAGGTTGTTTGTTTGATACGGTGCACTATAGTGAAACCATTTTCCAACTTTTTATATTTCATTAACTTAATTTCCGAAAACAACAAAACTTTCCCTCATTACTGTTACTATTCAAGAGGTGTGCGTCTACGGAATTAGATGCCTTTTGCAAAAGGTCAGTCTGACCAGTTTAAACTCTAACCGAAAGTCTAGTGTGCGTCCACGGAATTAGATGCATTGAGTGCACGCAAGTCTCAGTGCGAGTGTGCGTATACGGAATTATCACCCTTTCTAGCTCTTCTGTAGTTTGAGATATGACCGGTTCTCTTATTTTGGTTTTGAAAAACTTGTCATTTTTGCAGAAATCTAATAATCCAAGATTTCTTGAGCTACGCAAGCCGTAAAATTAAACTAAGGGTGTCGATTTGAAGGTCTCGTCGAGGTCGATCAAACGAGGCATGATAATCTTCCAACTGCTATCCTGTGAGCTGCTATTATAAAAAAGTAGTTTTTGCAAAAACATGACCAAATTTTTTCCAGCATTTTTGTGGAGCATTTACTATGCAAGCTAGAGGGTTGCCACTTACTAGACATGTTTTACACAAAAATACCCAGGGACCCTTTTTTAGTTGCCCCGATTGCTGCTTTGTAGCTAAAGTGGCCGTTTGCTAAAGTTGGGAAAAGTAGGCAAAATCCAGGTTGCGCAAACATTTTAGTTAATTTCTTCTTAACGAAGAGTGATTTCATGATAATTAAAAAAGGGTCCCTAGCTATTTGATTGTGGAATCAATCAAATGATGTAGCCGATGCCTCACGAAAAAATTTACTTTAGTCTGCAAAAAACTGCAAAATTAAAGTACTTCGAAAATCCAGTGAAATAGTTTCCGAAAACTGAAGCTAGTTTCATTGTATTCATTAGAAAAAGAAAATCTTAACCTCCATTTTGATATAAAAATGGCGTCTTAACTCCAAGTAATTAATGAGTAATAAGGGTTCAAAGTTGATGTCTCCAAAAGGAATCACCACCTTAAGGGAAGGACGTACGTATTTGGTGTTCCTAAATAAATTCAGTGAGAATAATAAATTCATATTAAAGTCAAATACGTATACTCACTATATACTCATTTAATCGCATTATCTGCGAAAGCCGAAAAGATATTAACTGTATTTCGTCATTATTCAAAACAAGTTACACAAGCTATAATGAAGTTAGTGATCCAACCAAGTTAGCTGGGACTGATTTTTCGAATTTGCTTAGTTTACGAAAATTTTGAAGTTTGATACGTGCGTAACAGTCCTTATATTATATTGAGAACTATTCCTTCGAAATCGAAAACTGTTTTCGGCCATTAATTTAGGCAATTAAAGCAAGTGTTAGCGTGGAAACGAAAGGAGAAACACTTTAGGCAGGAAAACATTGGCATTGTAGCCGAGGGAAAAAATCTGACATTTTCCAGACCGTCACGTTTCCGAAGACACGCCACAGCTACGAAATTTTATGTTCGAGCATGTCTGTTTTAAAATTCTAATTCAATTGGCCATTTGACTCTTTGAGTAAAATGAAAATGCAAGCATTAATTGCAAGCTCTGTAGTCGCTGTGCTCACCCTTTTCTACACCCATTTTAGTTTTGGCAATTATTGTCTGCATAAAATTTTCCCAGCATGTATGAATGAAAACAAAACCATTTTTCCAGTCCAGCTTTACCTCAAATATTTCCAGTTGATACCAGGTTTTCATGACTGGTCCAAGCGGATTACTTTCCAAAAAGGCGAAACAATAATAATTGCAGAACTTAGCAGCAATAGTCCAATTAACACGCGGCGTTGTGATTAAATTAACCATTGCGCAAATGGAATGCTTTGGTCGTACCCGAAGACACGAATGTTTAAAACTGGAGCAAACAAATGCAACTTAAACAAATGATCGAACTATAAAACTGTCAGCTGCAGCTGAACCAGCTGGTTTGGACAACTGTTTCCAGTCTTGAGCATATTACGTTCGTTTGGATTTTTCCGCCCAGGAGCGCGTCCTTTTTAGCAACCGGGGGAGGATGAAGTAAACATAAAATTTTTAATCACAAAATTGTCGAAATTGATGCTGTTTAGTCGAATGGGTTAAGCTGGATTTAATGCTGAGACAAAATTGAGGTTGAATATTCAGTATAAATCTGTAGCTTAATTTTTCGCTCAAAGTACCCCCTTAATTTGCTAAAAGGTGCCAAAACGTAATTGCCTAATTTCTTCCGGCCCAGATTCTGTTCTTTTAGGTGTCATTTTAATTAAAAGGCCTAATTTGTAAAACAAAGCTTAAATTTCCGGCCAGAATTATATGAGCAGTGGTAAAAATTTTGCCAATGTTTTCAGCGTAGCTTACGTATATATTTGGCTTTATATAGTAGCCGGAAGCATTCGCACGTAAGTAATTTTATGCATGCAATAAAGATGCTAACCATACGTACACCATAACATATAACAGCCCACATATACATAAACTTTACAGCAATACGTGCACATCAACGCTAACACAGCCACGCTTACACATCACTTGCATACAATACTCAGACTTACACGTTACGCACACACGAACGTTTTGGCATTTAAAGTTTTAAGCCTTTGACCTGTAGTGGTAATTTTTTTGCCCCTCACACGCAAGGCCACAGATCGAATAACTGAAATGATAAAAGTTTCTGTTATTCTTGAACAAGATAAACGAATTATTGATGCCGTATAATCATTGTCGTGCTTTGCTGTATATTAATCACTGTAGTAATTTACGTATAATCTTGTATTAATTTGTCATATATTATCACTATAGTTGCTTTGCAGTGCTTGCTTATCCTATGTCCTGTATTGTTTGTTACTATACTGTATTGTTTGCTTGCAACAGGAGTTTCATCTTCTGAAGGGGTGAGTGATGTTCCAGGTGTATAAATTCATAAGTAAAAGCATAGCTAAATAATTAAATGTTTAGTGAGGGAAATTAATTGCTACGTATCAAAATTATTAAAATTAGTTGTTTAATTAAACTCTAACTAAAAGCTACTTACCTAAAAGCTTTTCTTTATTCAAGTATTCAAAGTATCAACGATTCTGTAGTAGGACTGCTTTCATCTCTCTTTCAAAGGTTATTATGGTAGTTTTCGAAGGCAAGCTGAAGCTAGTAGTCTCTTACGTAAAAGCACGAGATATGCTGATGTTTTCTTATTGGCAGGAGAATTTTGGAAATTGGCGTGACCAAGAGTAGATGATAGGAAGAGTATGACACGGGACTCTTCCTAGTGTAATTGGCCTGTCAGATGCTCGGCACATTAAGGCCGAAATCTCGGGGGGGGGGGGTCACGGTTAACACAGTTAACCATGTGTTTATATGCGTTTGAACTAAAATGAATCTGATTGGCTAATCCCCTACCTTATGTCAAAATTACGTGTATAAGGTGACCCCCCCGAGATCTCGGGGGGGCTCAGCTTAACGTTGTTAAGCGTGCGTTTATATGCGTTTGAACTGAAATGCATTTGATTGGTTACTTAGCTATCGTAGCCCTCACCAGTGCATTTCAATAGCAGCAGCGAAGCAGCCAATCATATGCATTTCAGTTCAAACGCATATAAACACACGCTTAACAACGTTAAGCTGAGCCCCCCCGAGATCCCGGGGGGGTCACCTTATACACGTAATTTTGATATAAGGTAGGGGATTAGCCAATCAGATTCATTTTAGTTCAAACGCATATAAACACATGGTTAACTGTGTTAACCGTGACCCCCCCCCGAGATTTCGGCCTTAATGTTCCGAGCATATGACAGGCCAATTACACTAGCAAGGGTACGGTGTCGTACTCTTGCTATTATTAACTCTTGGCGTGAGTTAGTTCTTGGAATTGAATTACAATCGTGACAGTTGATGGATATTTTGTTCCAATTTTCAAGTTTGTATGTTTTCTTTAATAGTATTACGAAATATGCCTGAAAGCATGAGTCAAAAGCTTCGTCAGAGAAAGAGTTTAAGGAGACAGCCAACTTTTTATGCTTTTTGATGGAAAGAGCTTTCGACTTTTTGATAGAACGCAATTAGAAAAGAGGTTTACAGTAACACGTGAGAGGCGGGGCTAGTAGAAATATAAAAGTCAATTATGTGAGTCGTTGGTGGTGTGCTGTTGCTGGTTGCTAGCTTGCCTTTGTCTCTACCTGTGGACTGAACTCTGTATCTTATATGTTACAACCTTGCCCTATCCCGCAAAAGAACACAAAATGCCGGTTTATCTTCAGTTGTCAGAATTTCATTAGTCAGAAATTAACTATTCAATCATATGTCAGAATTTAGGTTTTGAAGCAATATAATTGAACTTTCATTTTTCAGAATTTTATAAAAACAATTGTCTTTCTACCGCAAAGTCTAACAAGAAGGCTGACTTGCTGATTTTATAAACAGTATCCTAGAGAGACGAATGTATGACTGTGTCTCTACTTTCAGCCAAAAGCAAAGATGCTCTTTTCAAGACGGTTCAGTACAGCAGAGGTGGTTCCGTCTAGGTAGGTACATCTTCCGAACGAGAAATCACGAATAGGCTATGTTGGATTTATACTTGTTGCAATAAATAAAGACTGAAAAACTAGAAGATTATAGGTTTTTGAGTGTGCGTGTGTCCGACTGATCGCAAATCCACTTACCCAATCCGACTGCAGAACGGCAATCTATATTAACTACCACAAGTTTATTGTGAAAATACAGAGTAATGGGATGTCAAAAGAATTTAAACATATAGTCCACAGATAATAATTTTCATCAGTAAATATACATCCTATCAATTGAATAAAAAATACCAGCGAAAATAATACAAAGCCAAAAAACAAGACAAAATCGGTCGACTTCCGACCCAAAGCTCAGAATTTGGCAAACCCGGCTGTACAGAGAGAAGAGAAGCTGGAACCCGACCTCCCGCCAAGATGTTAGTATCAGAGCAGAACCACAGGAGCTCAAAACTTGAATTTTTGAATTATTAGCTAAGTAAACTGAGGTCTACACATAAGGACAATCTTTCAATTCGTTCATTCCTAAACATAGCCTTTCATTTTAATAATTCAAAGTTGAAATCAAGGAAAATATTATTAAATACTTCACAGCTTTTCCGTTCATACCATAAGAAAAACAGTATATACAAGAGTGCATAATTGCACTTTAAGATGAAGAGTAAGCCACTAGAGGGCTTCTCTTCACTGCACTGCGTAACGGTTCTCCGCCCACAATACGCTAATTTTCCCCGTTTGAGGGGGGGGGGTCGATAAGCATACCCCCTACCCATTTGGTCGGGGGGGGGGGGTAGCAAGAAGAGGTCCCCGTTTGAAGGGGGGGGTTAGCTAAAAGCGGTTCCCGTTTGGTGGGGGGGTAGGCAGAAGGGGTCCCCGTTGGGGGGTCGCCAAGCCAGACTAAGATTGGCGAATTTGATTGGCTGTTGGCGACCCCTCCAAACGGGGAACCCTTCTGCCTACCCCCTCCCCCCACCAAACGGGGACCTCTTTCTGCTACCCCCCCTCACCAAAAGGAAGGGGGTATGCGCTGTCGATTTGGTCAGCTCCCCAAACGGGGAACATTCGCGTGTTGTGGTCAGAGTACCGCTACGCAATGCTAACAAAGAAGTTCCCTCTAGGGGCTTACTCTTCTTCCATAATATAAGGAATTAATTATGGACTCTTGGTATATGACATAAATTATGTAAATAGAAGAGATAAAGACAAACCTAACTGTAGTAACACAGCACGAGTTTAAAGAGTTAATTTTTGCACTTCTCTACTCTGGAAGGCCCTAAAATTTCGCAGCCAACATGTGATATTTTTAATTTTGGAGAAATTAAGAAAATAAAATTCTGACTAATGAAATTGTGACAAATGAAAGTTCAATTTATAGTTCAAAATTTAAATTCTGACTTTTACAATTCTGACTGATGAAAGTAGACGAGAATGACGGCTAATTTTACCAGAAACAGAATAATCAAATTTTCAAGCTTCAATCTGGGAACAAACATTGGACACAAACAAGCCCTGCAGCTGCAGTTCAATTTTAAAAACGCAAAAAAGATTTGGTGATGTCTTTTTCTACATTTGTCAAAACACCAGGATCTATTCAGCTCCATTGATGAGCCGTCGAAATCTGGTATGACAGAGGTCGTATGCACTTTAAATAATACTAACGTAGGTTATTGGTTGTTGATTTGTTTCTCCTGCTGCGCCGAGGCGCAGCAGGCCTACTATAATCGGTTTTAAAGCTAGTTTTTCGGCCACCTCACCCCAGTTGGCATTCCAGTTAGGGGTAGTGTCAGCGATTTTTAAGTGTTGTTTGGAGTGGGAAAGCTGACACGGAATAATGGATAATTGCAATTGCATATGCAGTGTTAAGTTTAACACGGCGCCAGTGATAATCATATTCATATAAAAATACACATGCTACACGATAGCAAGAGTACATAATACATAAGAGTATGACTAACGTCATACGATATATCCGCTACATCCGATGCGCGCTATCGACTGACCCCCCCCCATAAATCAGACCCCCCTCTCCCCGCCCCTATACATGTACGGGGTCCAAACGGGGGATCGGGCTCGCGCTTGTATATTTTGTGCACAGGTGTGTAAATCATACAAGCTTAGACTCTATGCACAAATTGGGGCCCCGTCAAGTTTAACATGTATTATACTAACATAGACTCCAATGCCAATCCCCCGTTTGGATCCCGTACATGTGTAGGGGCGGGGTCAAGGGGGGGTCTGATTTATGGGGGGTCACTCGATAGCGTGCAGTGATGTAGCGAGCTCATAATACCATGAGTACATAATGATAAGAGTATGCCACTAGGCAAGCTCTCTCTTATCAGAGCAAAACTATGCTCTGCTCGCTAACGGCCCACCCCCCTCCCACAAATCAGTACCTAGTCGAAGCGAGGGTACGCTCACTCGCTCTATGTTTACGTGCTTAAGTTCGAAAACACAAGCAGTGTGTTAGCGAATTTTGTGCCTGCTTCCAGCTTTAGAACACAAACATAGCGCACAAAATTCTTTGAAGTGATGGGTCTAATTTGCGGGGGGGGGTGGTCCGTTAGCGTGCAGAACATAATTTTTGCTCTGATTACATAGAGTGTGCCTAGTAGCACACTCTTATATTATGTACTCTTGATAATACATAGCGCATGGTGCTTGTCATACTCTTATGTATTATGTACTCTTGATGATAGTAACTTTGTTGCGTGCATTCACAATAATATGCAAGTAGCTAAAAAGGTGAGTTCTGGCACAGCAGAAATTTCGTATGTTAATGGTAGCTTAGGGTAAGCTCGCTATGTACGGACATTCGAGACTAAAACTGCATTTTACATAGGATTCAGCTTGTCTAGTACGGACACTTATTAGGTTGAGTATGGACACTGCTAGTATTGTATGGACACTTATATTTTAACACACATTTACCATGGTTTACATACAGCATTTGTCAGAAAGTTCATAAAATTGTAATGGAATACATAGAAATCATTTGTACAATTATAGAATATACTTAATACAACAGGAGTATGGATTTATACGGTATATATGCTAATTTAATATGTTACATACAAAAGCTTTCCCGCTTATTCTTGAAAAATAATTCAATTGAAAAATTAATTCAAATAAATTTATAAAAATGAAAAACATCGGGCTTTGTTGAAACGTAAACAAAAATAAAAATTAATTAATTAATTAATTAGCAGTGATTAAAGAATGTGTTTAAACAACGTTAATTCCTTTTCGAAACCGATTCAAAAATTTTTTGTAAATGCTTTACCGCTTCACTTGACCTGAAAAATAGTTACGTTCCGGTTGTTTATCCGTTTAACCGAGTCAAATCAAAAGACATTAAGTATAAATTGTACATTTGTCCCAGGTAGCAAGATTCGTTCGCTGACATGCCCAAAGTGCTAGAGAAAAAGTTAGACTTGCAAAAGTCCATCCACGAGGAGCTGCCGTTTGATTTTTATTTAGGTTATTATGATCGGTTTGATTAAAATGAATTTTAGAAACCAGTAACAACACAAAACATTTCCCGAAAAGTTAATTTCATGTTTAGGTTAAGTTAAAACGAATCTTTTCTCTACAATTAACATCCTTTTAAGTTACGTGGGCACGGTACTGGCGGACAGGACTGGCACAGGATAACCTGAGGAAAGAGGGGTGCAGACCTCTCCAAACAAAAATGAAAAACCCCTCGGCGAGAAGGGACAGACGGTAAACCAGTAAAATTGCAAATATTTACGCAAATTTTAGCAATTTCTAAAAAACTATCGCTATATAGAAATTGTTAAAAGTAGTGATTTTGTAGAGATTTTGGCTCAAATCTAGCCCGACCTTGTGCTAATCCACGTTGTTCATGTTGGAACGAAGTGTAATGACTAAATTTGAAATCATATTAAGAAGAAATTATCACTAATTTAAAAAATTTGTATAATTTACTTAAAAATTACAAAAGCCTTGCTTGGTTTTGGTTCTCCAGTTCACCCGTGTCAACAACAAGATGTATTAAGTTAATTTAATGAATAAGGATACGAATAAGGATATGAATACGGATAAGGATACCAGCTAGATTTAATGAAATACACATTTTCATTTTCTTATACCATGCGTCCAGCTGTTTTCAGATAATGAAATTTTTTAAATAAGTATTAAAAAATTGTGAAAGGAAATATTAAATAAAACTTGATATTTTAGAGATTACTTGAATTCAATGTTTAGAGAAAAACTAAACAAGAAAAAAATGACACTACGAATGCAGAAAAACTGTCGTTAGAACCAATTAAAAAGCTAGTTTTAGAGTCATAGTCATAGGTGACCAAAAGCAGGGCCTTCTACATAGACTATCTACACGTGTTAAATACGGGTGTTCATACAAAACAAGTGTGTCCATACTAAACACACGTAGTGTTCATACATGACTAAATTTAATTTTTCCGACGAAAATTCTATTTTAAATCGCAGCTATTGGTCAGAAGAGTTTTATACTTAAATTTTGTCACAGTTGCAAAGTTCATACTCTAAGGATTCTATTTATATTAAGTTTAACCAAAAACTAATAACCTAAGACTATGAAAACTGCGTTCAAAGTTTACCCATAGATTTTCAAGTAAAGCCGTTTCAGTTTCAAGATTTCATAGATATGCTCATCAAAATTTTTCTACTGAAGCTACAGAGCTCAAACTTGGCAGACTAATCAAGTGAAAGACGCTCTTTCTATTGGTGCAAAATTTATTCAAATAGACCAATCACTGACTTAGATATTTTCAAAAATCTGAAGCACTGTCCATACAAAGCTAGTGTCCGTACTTAGCGAGCTTACCCTATAATGTATAAAACTCCCCAGTAGATCGTGTGTTAAAGATAGGCAAATTGTAGAAACATGTTGAAGCAATAATTTTTAAATGCAAATAATTTTGTAATGCTATTTATTCTGCGAAAATGCAATTCGCCATCAGAGTTCAATTCAATGAGTCATCAGTCCAATTATTAAGTAATACTGTTATTAGTTATCGTTGAATAGTCGAAAATCGAAATCTGGCTCTAGTCAGCAACATAGCCCTCATCTTCCTACTCCTCAGACTTCCCCTGATTGACGTGTTCCAGATTTCCGGTCCCAGAAATGAGTTCGTTGTTGCACATGGGACATCTTCCGGTCAAAGTAAATCATGGGTCTATGCATATTGCGTGGAATCTATGCCCACAGTCGATTTGTATGAAATCATTCATTTCACGACAGATAGGGCACTCTGTCAGAAGAGAACATCCGCTTAAAAAATTTGGTGTATTTGTTGGCTAATCGTGCTGCTGTTTCATTATGATTGAATTCCATTTGGTGTATTGGCTAATCGTGCTGGTGTTTCATTTTGACTGAATTCCATTGTTTGGTAGATATTAGCCAAGTGACCATTGACGCTATGCATATTTCGTTGTATATCAAATATGTCCCAGGTCAATTTACTCATGAAACTGGAGCAATGGTATTGATTCCAATAATAGTGAAAGGTGTTATCGAGAAACCAGCATGGCTCTGTGGGTCGAATGAGATAACAGAATTGTTGCAGTGAGCACCATAAGGAACTCTGGATTTGAAAAGATCTAGTTGCTACGTTTTGGACAGTTGGAGCTATTACTGATTCCTGATCTGTTAAGCCCTGATCGCTACGCATGCTATTCTCTCGTCCTGATCTTTCCATGTCAGTCCCATCTTTTTCAACAGATTTCTCAGAATTAGAGTCGGCATTACACTTAGTTTCAATCAGGTTACTTTGACTTCGAGGGGTGTTGGAGTCTAGAATTATAAATAATAAAAATAGCAGTACACATGTTTTCATGCTAAATATAAAATAAGGTAAAAACATACTGAAAATGGAACAGTTAACAATGTTCGCCATCAGCTAAAACTTTAATCAATGTAATTATACACTATGCCATTCCTATATGCATCTTAAATGCAAAAACAAGCTCAACTGTTTTATTCAACGAATACAAAATAGTCTACTCATTGCATGACATTACAATGTAACATTACACGATATGACGTTTAAAATATATCGTTTGTCATCAAAAGCACTAACGTAGTCCTGTTCTGTGCAATGCTGTTAATCTCTCCGCGGTCCTTTCTTATACATATCATCAAATATTTATGTTGAAAACCTTCGAATAGAGTACCTTTATAGAGTTGATGTTTGATTCTTCTCGATACCACATCTTGTTTCCACATCTCTTGCTCTCTTTTTTTCTTTCCTTCAGCTTCCAATTTACAGTACATTTCGACCTCAACCCAACAAATTCCCAGATAGTCTTTCCTGACATTTCATCCTTCATCTTTCCCATCACCTTTATATTTGTGACGTCATAGCATTTATGGTCCTTGGGGCAGTCACTGCTATCAAACAGGTGCGCATTATTTGCCAGATTTTCGTAGATGTCGTCGGTTTGGATGCAGTAGATTAGACTGTCAGTGTCAGACATCAGTAATTTAGCGGTAGATCCATACCTGTTACACATAGGTGTAGTGAAAAGCATACATAAGCCATTTTGATTGGTCTATTATGCAGTTTACTCCGCGTTTACACAGCTCCACTGTAGGTCTTTTCATTTTTACAGTTCACACACTTTCACTAATTACCTTAAATTACTGTATTTGTTCTTTCTTGTCAACTTCGTCACCTTCTTTTCATCCGTGACTAGTTTAATATCAATGCAGTTGCGCACGTTCTCCATCGTCTTACCGAAGACACTGTTATTGAATAGCCTAAATAAATCCTTCTCAAAGTTGTCTTTCTTTCCTTGTTCTGTATTGAACAGAATGTAAGGATCCATCCACTTTGATTGTATAAATGATAGAGCACGATATATTTTTGTCAGTTTCAATCCTTTACGCTCTAAATAAACCTTGAGTTTTCGATAGTGCACCATATAGTGTTTTTTATATAAATTGGGAGCAAGCTGACTTTACGACTATCAATTTTCAACCTATCCTATGCCTCTCTGGACTAAGGTGATAGCATTTCATCAGTAATTTCCATTTTTTTCAACTGTCAAGAGATAGTCATTGTGTAGTTCGTTGTGTAATTGGGAGTACTCCATTTCAACTTCCTAGATGCTGGAATCATCCGAAATGGTATCAACATTTATCTGATCATTAAACCCATTCAAATTTAAAGTTCTTTAAAGGGAGTTACTCAGCCATTGTCCATCCTTAGAATTTATTTGCATCCGAATCCATGAAGTTGGTAAGCGGAGATTGTAATCAGATGCTAGGGGATTATTCGCTTTAGCATACCTGTGACTAATTACCGGCACTCCACTGCCAAGAAAGGTATACATATCAGTGTCTTTCAACAATTCGACATTAACAAAAGCTTCGCTGACGTTAATAACCAGCTTGAGCAACTCAAGTTACAGAATGAGCGTCTTGTAGCTTCCGTTACAAAACTAACAGCAAACATGGCAAACCAGCAAAGTTCCGTATGTGCGGTGCAAACTCCTGCTTCACAGCCCTCGTTTGACGACCGGCTAAAACGTTTAGAGACTCAGGTGCAAAAATTGTGTGATGCAGACAAACCGTCAGAAAGACAGAACAATCGCAGTGATGTAGAATGTTATATTTGTCACAATAAGGGGCACATTGCTAGGCAATGTGCTCTGCGACGGCGTGAAACTTCGGTTAAATCTGTAGTTTCAAAACGTCAGGTAAACTGATACGGCCCTCGCCGGCGGGGGAGGCAAGGGTCGATCCTGTTTTACAAGCAGACTACCCCTTGAACACTAGAAATTTTGTATGTAATGTTTGTAATTATTTGTTTGAAACGTGTGCAAAAGTTACAATGTCTGTTCAGAATCCTTTGCATGTTTCCGGAAAAATTAACGGTCGTCAAACGAACATATTATTAGACACGGGGTCAAGCGTTAACATAATCTCTAAAAAGTTTTATTCGTTATTTCCACAAGTTAAATTGCAGAAGTGTTGTTGTAATCCAAAGGGTGTAAGTGGTGTGAATTTAAATACAACAGGGTTGTGCTTATTGTCTGTTTCATTCGGGGGTGATCAGATGGAAGTCCCGTTTATTGTAGCCGAAGACGTTATAGTTGACTGTTTGTTAGGGATGAGTTTTATCAAAGATCAGAAGCTTCAGCTTGATTTTCACAATAACCACGTGACGTTTTCGGATGGTTCAATCTTACCTATCACTTCAAATGTAACACCGCAGAAGTTCCTTCATAATCTCCAAGTTGCTGCTGAAGTTATCGATGATGTTCAGTTTAGGGTTACCCTATGTAGGGGATCAACAGTTCCGGCCCACTCTAAAGTATTGTTCAACGGTGTAGCAGGGATATTTTCTGAGAACACTTTCCTTTTCGAGCCAACTACGGACATACCACGTCTATCTGCAGAATGCGCCTTGGTCCGTCCGAAAACAGGTAGACTACCAGTATTAGCTGTCAGTAATTCCAATAAACCAATTAGGCTGAAAAAGGGAAGGATACTAGGGCATCTTTTTCCATATGTTGGTGAAGTTAAAGTTCCCACTGTTAGTAACGGTGTAGTATCAAAGGACTCTAGAGAAAACGTAACTGGGTGCTTTACTGTAGCCGAAGACGGCGGCACAGTTAAGCCATCGTTTGCTTTGCCACCCGGTGTTAGCTTCGAGAAAATAGGCTGTCGTGAAAATTCTGGCGAAGTGGCAAAGCTGTGCTCTTTACTGCACGAAAATGCTGATGTGTTTTCCCAGAATGACAGAGACATAGGTAGAACAAATGTCGTCACTCATAAAATTGATACGCAAGGTTATAACCCTGTTTAACAACGATATCGCAGGTTGGCACCACATGAACAACAGGTGGAACATGACCACGTTGAGGATATGAGGAGCCGTGGCATCATAACACCGTCCAATTCTCCATGGGCATCACCAGTGGTGATTGTCAAAAAGAAAGACGGTTCTGACCGTTTCTGCATAGATTTTCGCAAAGTGAACTCCCTTACACGGAAAGATACTTATCCAATTCCACGAATAGATGAAACCATAGACGCTTTAACAGGGGCAAAGTATTTTACAACATTAGACCTTTCCAGTGGCTACTGGCAAATCGGCGTCGCACCTGAAGATCGAGAGAAAACGGCGTTTGTCACAAGAGAAGGGCTCTTTGAATTTACGGTTATGCCTTTCGGCCTAATAAACGCACCGGCTACTTTTCAACGACTAATGGAAACGGTACTCAAAACTTGTTTAAGGAAATTCGCTCTAGTGTACATTGACGACATCATAGTGTATTCCAAGACGATGGAAGAACATATGGGACACCTTCGTTCTGTTTTTTCGCTTTTGCGTAATGCAGGATTAAAGTTGAAAGGTAAAAAGTGCATATTTTGTGCAAATTCGGTGCCATATTTGGGACATGTAATATCCGAAAATGAGCTGAGGCCCGACCCTAGTAAAGTTGAAGCCATTGCAAACTTTCCGCAGCCTAAGAATGTCACGGAGCTTAAACGGTTTCTAGGTCTTCTTTCCTACTATCGTAAGTTTATTCCGAATTTGGCCACAATAGCAAATCCACTTTATAGGCTTCTCAAGAAAAATAGAGAGTTTCATTGGGATGCATCAGCCGAACAAAGTTTTCAGGATGCTCGCCGTAGCGTGTCTACAAATTCGGTTTTAGCTCTACCTGACTTCCGCAGGGACTTCATAATACACACTGACGCCAGTGGCGTAGGCATTGGTGCTGTTCTGTCGCAAATGACTGATACGGGCGAGCGTCCAGTCTGTTTTATTAGTCGAAAATTGCAGCCGGCTGAAGCGAAATATCCTCCCATTGAGCAGGAAGCCTTAGCATTGGTTTGGGCTTTGCAGATCTTTCGTCCGTATGTTTATGGCTGCAACTTTGTAGTATTTACTGACCATAATCCTCTCTGCTGGTTACGGTCACTTCGAACACCTTCTAACAGGTTGATACGTTGGTCGCTGGCTCTTCAAGAGTATGACGGATATATGACGATAAACTACAAACCTGGGCAACAAAATACAGTGGCAGATGCCTTGTCAAGGGCTCCGGTAAGTAAGAATACGGGCAATGCTGGGACGTCCAGGTCCCCTATAGCAAACGCCGGTATGGGTGTTTTTGTGGTCGATATACCCTTCGATGGAACGATCACGCCTTCCAAATTGCAACAAGAGCAACTAGGAGATGATTTTTGTCGCCCAATATTGAGGAACTTACAAAAATTAAATCCACCAGAGGAACTTCCACGAGGTGTGAATATTAAAGATTTTGTCATTCAGGATGGCATATTGTTGTGCTTTTGGAAGGGTAGGGCCACGAGAGTAGTTGTTCCTGCAACTCTTCAGCGAGACATATTACGTCAGGCTCATGACTATCCACCGTCCGGCCACACTGGTGTTTTCAAAACAATGGGTCGACTGCTGCCTCGGTATTATTGGCCACGCCTGAGGCAAGATGTAATAGCGTGGTGCCGCTCGTGTGATGAGTGTCAGCAATTCAAAACAGGGAAATGTCCAAAAGCGCCATTACAAACATTGTCTATGACAGCTGCGTAATTTGACCGTATAGCAGTAGATTTCGTTGGACCCTTACCGCAGACCAAAGACAAGAATCGTTATCTACTTGTTTTTGTTGACTATTTTTCAAAATGGATTGAATTGTTTCCAACTCGTAAGATGGATAGCACCATTGTTGCAAAACATTTCGTGGAAGATATTGTCTGTAGGCATGGATGTCCACGTACGTTGGTGTCCGACCAAGGCCGTGCTTTCACATCTAGTATGCTTCGTCAGGTAGCCAGACAATTGAGGTGCCGTAAGGTGTCCACGGTTGCTTATCATTCACAGTCCAACGGGTTGGTGGAAAGGGCGATTCGGTCTGTAAAGGGTATCTTGTCCACATATGCCAACCGTAGAGCTACCGATTGGGATTCATATTCGCCTTTTGCTGCTCTGGCATTAAGAACCTGCATCCAATCTTCCACTAAGTTTACTCCGTTTGAGATAATATACGGTCGACAGCCTCGCCTACCATTAGATACCTCAGTAATTGCCGAGAACAGCGGTAGTAGGAAAACAACACCTCACCAATATACGAAGAGGTTGGAACGGGGAATGGTTAAAGTGTATAAGCAGGTAAAGAAGCATTTGAATACTGCGCACCTAACTCAGAAACGGCAGTACGATAAAAATACTGGTTTGCCGACGTTCGTCATTGGCGATAGGGTACTTTTGGAAGCTACCAGGGCAAGGCGAAAGGGGCCTCGGTTTGAACAATGGCAACCGGGCTATGAGATAAAGCGACAGATATCTCCAGTTATTTATGAACTGAGGGACAGCATTAGTGGAAAGACTTTAAAGGTGCACAGTAACCAAATCATCAAGCATGTGCAGCGGGACTCAATGACTGGTATCACTATATTTGAGGATGAGTGAACGAGTGATTGAGTCGAATAAATGCTGCTTGTGTCAAAATTTTAACTGGGTTTGAACGACGTTCTGAGTGTGTATAAATGCTTGGTTTATGTGAACTTGGCCGGCCTGTATACCTGAACCCGTTTGTGCGTGCATGCATGTGTATGTCTATTTGTTTGTGTGTGCGTGTATGTGTTTGTGCCAGTTAGACATGGATACCCGTTGTTTCATACCGCTTACGAAGTCTTAAAATTACATGAGCACATAATATGCGGAACTTTGTTGGTCACAGTGGCTGTAACGCATAATCATTGGGACGTCCAGGTCCCCTTAACTGATTGTTGTGTTTAGGCCACTGGAGAAGCCGTGCTGTTTTACGGAGTGCAAGACTTTCTCTCCAATATGCATCCCGCCTCAATCTCTGTTTGTGGTGAGCAGTTTTCGAGTGCCGAGCAGTGCCATACGTGGGCTAAAACGTTCATTGGCGAAGCAGATGGCCTTCGTGAACAGCTTGCCCAAGAACCGGACCCAAAGCGGTGTAAATCAATGGCCAAGGATTGGAAAGTCTTTACGAATACAAGCCAATGCTTCTCACCTAAGTGGTCTCTTGTGAAGGATTTCGTCTTGTTTGGCATCCTGTTCGCCAAGTTTGAACAGAACCAGGTTTTGAGAGAAAAGTTATGCGGTACCGGCACAAGTTGGCTTATCGAAGCCAATCCTCACGATGCACACTACGGAGCTGGTGAGGGAAAGACAGCGCTTTCCCGAAAATTGCAGAGCGATTTTGTCAACTTAGCAGGAGAAAACGTCATGGGTCAAATGTTGGAGGTAATCAGGGGGTACTTCAACGGGCAATTTCATTTTCCCAAGTATCTCTTAGTATCGGATTCGCTAGGTAGAGGGTTGGAACAGAACGATGTCTACAACATGGTTTGCGTACCCGGTGCTCGAATCCAGACAATATTGAAGGTGGCTCGGCTTGCATGTCACTCAGGGTATGTTGGGTGTGTGATCCTTGGAGGTACAAATAACCTAAGCCTTCCGGATCGTCGGGTGAATGAAAGAGAGGGTACACCGATGCCTAGCAAATTTAAAAGTGTGCTATCGCAGTTTGAGAAGCAGGTCAAGCGATTTACAGAAGAGCGCCCCAACCAACGTTTGCTGCTCTGTGAGATCCCTCCCAGACTTTGTGACTCTCGGCCAGACGGCAAGCCATCTCGCTTGCAGAGTCTGCTAAGGAAGGTTAACGTTGCTTTAGCAGGGCTCGCGACCACCAATTCAACTGTGCAAATCCTCAAGATACACGATCTTCTGGTGAACCCTGCCTACTTCCGAGAAGGGGACTTGCACTTTAGTAATTCTGGAAAGCTTGCCCTGAAAGCTATCTTCAAGGAAAATTTGGAATAAGACATGAAATTATGTAACTGTAAGGATGCTCAGGTCCTCTGTATCAGTTACATGCAAATTTTGTTGAAAGTTAATTTATATAGTGACCGTAAGAACTATGCAGAGCCGGTGTACTATTAGACATACGTATTGGTCATTTTTGTTTATTTCTGTTGTGATTATTTATACAATATGCATTTTTGTATGGTGGTTTGTCTTAATCTCAGCTTTCTTTTAGTCGCATTTTCCGTTTTTATAGATGCTACCATTTTTAAGAGGGGGGGGGAATGTGAAAACCATAGTAGTGAATCAAAAGTATAAAAAGAGCTTTTGATTAGATTTTGAGTGTGATCTGATCCGAATACTCAAGTGGTTGCTGCAGGTAGTTGCAGCTTATGATGTTTTGGAACATTGTTCATTAAAGCTGACGTGTATTTGCTGCTAAGGGTGTTATTTGCTAAGCTGGGCCTTTTCACTAGATCTACTTCAGTCATTTTTAAACAGGCATCCCATGAAAATGACGCTGACGTGAAATAATGAGCACGGTCCAGCCCATAGTTATATAGACAGAAGTATCTAAAATTTTAAAAACATCTCCCAAAAGTAGTACGTCAGTTTCCAGGTATAAGTCAGAAGTCTCCCATGGTTCTAATTTTAAATGCAGTCCATAAAGTCTGTGCGTGCAAATAGTCGCCGTCTGTCTGAAATTATTTCCCCAAATTAAGTAATAGCAAATTTTTGTTTTGGTGGTGATGTTGTTTCATTAAACCCTGCCACGAGTCCATTTAGTCACAGGGGTCGACTCTTTTTCTTAGAATACAAGGTTCAAGTCCATTTAGTCCATTTAGTGAGTGAATATTAGGGTGAACTTTTCTTCACTTTATATCTTAGGTTTTCGGTGAGTTGTGCCAAGGACACTGCCATGAATTGGTAACTGTCAGTGCAATTCAATTTAATTTATTGAAAGTAAGGGGAAAATATAAGAAAGACGGGGGAGTAGAAGATTCACAGAGACAGGTAATGTCTGAAACAATGTTTAAACAATTCAATACTGGAAGCCTGTACAACTACAGCAGGTACGTAAGCCTCTAAGCTCCCTCTGAAAGGTTGCCACTTCAAAAGATTCGTCTGGATGCAAATGGTTATATCCATTAATTATTTTATAGACCAAAACCAAATCTCTAAAGTCGCTGCGAGAGTTTTACGTACGCGCTTTTCATAAAGTAACACCCTGAGGAAGATAACTACATGTAAAATATCTTTGGACACTTTCAACATTATCAATGTCTGACACAAAGCCAGGGTTCCAAATTTCAGAGTTAGCCACAATGTTCATGAAATCTTAAATCAGTTGTCATCAACACTCCCAAATCAGAAATACATATGGTGTCACTCAGCTGAGCTTGGTTTAGGACATAACCGTGGTGGGGGTTAGAGTTGTTAATATGAAATACAATACACTTGTGGGTTTTCTAAAGTTAACTGCCATTCATCACGCCATATAGCAATTTCATCAAGGCTACTTTAAGTCCCTATTCCACAACCCCTTTTTAACAGTTAAATACATTTTTACATCATCTGCATACATCAAAATTTTAGTTCGAGTAACAAATGGTAGGTCATTAATATAAATTATGAAAAGAGTAGGGCCTAGAATGGAGCCTTAGGGAACCCCACTAGTCACGGTCAACAGATACTCCATGCTCTTATCCAACACGTTGCCTTCTATTAGAGACGAAATGTTTAGCCATTTTAACACTTCACCACTGATACCAATTTTTTCAAGCTTGACAACAATTTTTATGCGAGACAGAGTTAAGCTTTAAAGACAGATTACATCTACATAATTACCCTTATCAACAGCATTAACACTATCTCTTAACACATATAACAAATTAGTTTTTGTTGATTTCTTCAAACAACCACACTATAGAGGGGATAATATTTCTCGATTGAGGCAAAAATCTAGTGGATATTTATTAGTACTAGTGGTTTCATAAATTGCATATAATACTGATGTCTGTAATTTTCAACTTTATTGGCAGCCCCTTTATTTTTATAAATAGGAGTGATATTAGAATCTTTCCACATTTGGAACAACACCACTTTGGAATGAGAAGTCATAAATGACAGAGACTGAAGGCTAATTCTGCCGACAAGGTCTTGATGAACATAGTTGGGATGCCATCCGGACCTTGTACCATGTTGTTCGGGAATTTCCGAAGAAGCCGTTCAAAGATAGCCTAAGTAGAGAAATCAAAGTTCCAGGTATCAGGGATATCATAGATGATAGATTCCAAACGGGGGTGATGTCCATTATCAGTAGTGAACACCAAATTAAAAACATGACCCAACAGGTTTGCATTACCTTTTGGATCCCAAACAAATATACCGTTGTCAGTTACTAGCGTAGGTATACTTGGTTAGATTTTAAGCTTCGAGTTAGCATAAGCATCAACCTATTTACCAACGCCCATATAGGACACCAGCCTTGCTTCTTTTTGACGTCTTTCCTCTACCAAGGATCGACGACCTCCTAGGCTCATTAGGAAAACCAATTTCTTCAGTACTCTTGACTTACAGTCAGGATACTGTAACGTGCAGATGAGCAATCAAGATAAAGAGAAAACGGCGTTCATCTGTGAAGAAGTACTATTCCATTACAACGTCATGCCATTCGGCCTTACTAAATGCACGTGTCACTTTCCAGAGATGAATGAACAGTGTCCTCCTAGATTACAGACTAATTTCTGCTTATGCTACCTAGATGATATTATCATATTCTTTCCTATTCGAACAACATTTATCTAACATCTCAAACGCACTACAACGGCTAAGAGATCATCGCTTAAGCTGAAAGCCAAGAAGTTCCACTTTGCTTGCCGCACCGTCAGTTATCTTGGACATACAGTCTCCAAGACTGGACTACAACCGGAAAACGACAAAATTGCCAAAGTTCGCAATTATCCTGCGTTAACCAACCTTACAATATTAAGGAACTTCCTTGGCCTTGCCTCATATTGCAGAAGGTTCATTAAGAACTTTACTCAGGTAGCCAACACACTCTACTCCTTATTAAAAAGGAAAACCAACCAATATCAGTGGACAGAAGACTGTGAACACAGCTTTGTAACCCCGAAAAAGTTTTTCACTACCGCCCCAATAATTGCCTTTCCAGACACAAACCGACCGTATATCTTACAGATGGAAGCAAGTGGGTTTGGCCTTGGTTTGGCTAAGGCACCGAACCTCCATAAAGAACATCAAGTGGCCTACGCCAGTCGCACTTTAACAGAGGCGAAAAATACTATAAGGAAAGACGTCAAAGACTGGTGCAAATGCCGTGAAGCTTGTATCCGCAAGAAGAATACGTGCGCCGCTGGTGTCAATCCCGGTTGAACGTCCTTGGGATCGCGTAACCGTTGACATACTTGGACCACTGCCTCAGACAGAAGAAGGATACAAATATTCTATTATAGTATTTACGGAATAGCTTACCCAAATGGGTGGACACGTTTCTGTTTATTGACACCAAGTCGGAAACCACAGCTAAAGTCTTCGTCGAACAAATAGTCTGCCGCCAACGATTCATCGGAACGCTTATGCAAATGCTTAGCAAGTACGTCTCACATACGCAGAAAGATTGGTCCAGGTTTATCAACTTCAGTCTATTTTGCATATCGAACCTGAGCACACTCATCCACTTTAGACAATCGTTTCTTCCTAAACCTTGGCCATGAAGCACGACTACCACTGTACTACGGGAGAGGAGAGCATCTATACTGAGATGGAAGATCACCGAGACGACCTCGACAAAAGAAGCGTGGAACCTAGCTAACGAGAATATCTAACTCGCTCAGACAAAGCAGAAGCATTACTACGACCGTATTAGACTACAGACGTAGGATTTTCAGAAAATCAGCTAGTAATGCTCTATGTCCCAGCATTAACCAAAGACAAAACTGCTAAGCTGAACAAGCCCTCGTACGGCCCCTTTCGTATCATCCAACTAACACCACCTACAGCAGATATACAGGATTGTAGCAACATTGCGAAGCCTAATCAGCAGGTACACGTCGATCGACTGAAGCCTATCACCAGCAGTTATTATCCCTCACCGTCGTTTACAGCAAAACCAGCAGCAAATTCGGAAACTCAAGGACAACCAGCCGAGGAGACGCCAGTCCAACTAACCTATTGTAACAGACCAAACCAATCGGCAGATAACCCTGCGGATGAGAGTAACACTATAGACACAGAAGTGGCCGAGCATGACAGCGTCAATCAAAACACTTCAAACGCTCCCTACAAGCTAAGACCACGTAAGCCTGCGAAGTGGACCTGATTCCCTACTCGCGAGTACCTCCCCCATGTACATAGTTCCAGTGCGAATTCAGTTATATTAAAAATCAAATGCTTTTATTCTGGGTTCGAAACTGCTCAAGGCAGAGCAGTCACTACTTCCAGGTCAACTGCATGAATCTGAGCAAGTGTTCGCAAATCAGTGTGACGAACCCGGCCAAGTCGGCGCTTCCTGAACTCATTGCACAAGTGCCAAGCAAGCAGCGGAGGACTATCAACATTCCCTCTTCCTCGTCAAAGCCCTCAATTCATTTTCCTCGTCAAAGCCCTCAAATCCGGGTTCAGGACGGTGTAGGCAAATGCCAAACTCTCAAAGAAGTGCAAAAAATTCAAAACAAAATTTGCATTGAAACAACCCGATCCTCCGTTATAAACATAGACGTATATCCGTTACAACTGTATGTATCTAAGTATGTATCCCTATCATAGATATAACTCCTGCGTATTTATCCGCATTCCAATCTGTACATATTTTTTATTTAGTCCCAGACTATCTATATACATTGATATACCGTTATGCCTTGACGACCGCAGATATTCGTATTCCAGTAGCACGTATTCCCTCTAGTGGTGTATATTTTCTTGTCTATTATATATAATAGGCAATTATGAATATTCGGCCTATATAATTATATAGATAGACTAGAATATATGTTGAACATATACATCTGCATAACATTTACCAAACTAGCATCTGTCTTTGAACTATCAGCCTACCATCAATTACTACCACAATCATTAGTAACGCCCACCATTTATTACTACCGTTGTCATTTCGCAAGTGCATTATTAATTACCTCATTAACAAAATGCGCTCTCACTCCTTGAAAATGTGAAAAACTTTATACCTTATCAAATATTATGGTGACCTTCGCAAAGATAAAGACAGTATAAATAAGTACCCCACCCACAGACCCAGTAGCCATTTCAGTCTCAACTCTCGAGCTGAACTCCCGTTTTTCCAAAACTTGGATAAACCTTGAATACACAGCAGCTACTTGGGCTAACTGGAAACGTTGGGATTACCTATACACATTGGCTAACCAATATTTACTTGGGCTATCCGTTGCCGTGTCATATGCCTTCCCCAACACGGACAAATATGATCCGGTAAGCTGCTTCAATTCATCTATAGTGCAGAATTATATTAACCCTGTAGAACTCTCAGAAGACGGCACACTATGCCAGACTCTTCGTAAGAGTTGCAGACACGAAGTGGAAACTAGACTTCACCAACCACTCGGACATCTTTATACCCGATTTCTGTGCTAGTAAACAGTTACTATCGTCCGTCCCTATTTCCACTTATGGTATAGTTCGACACTCACCCATCTCTCTCCTCCTTTAACTTTATCGAAACCCCAGTGACTAGCTATTCTCAGGAACTTCCACCTGAAGGAATAGTTTACTTAGTGGCAATCCGCTACCTGGCGGGCAGTATACTACGCGGCGATCCGCTACCTCCTCCATCTACCATGCGTCAGCGCAAAGCTCATACCCATGAGAGATCGCCCATCAAATTGCTAAGTTACTGATTTATGGGCTCGACTGTCCCGACGGAGGCAGGCCCTACCTTGTCAGAGCCGTACGACTGCTAGGAGCCATGGTCCATGATTACAAACGCGATCAGGCCTATTTCAGCCGTCAACAATAACAACTAGTACCCCATCCCACGATAATCGAAACCAGTGTATCCAGCGACCGCATACAAAAATGACGGTTGGGAAATATTGTTAGACAGAAGAAAACAAAAATCAATTACGAAAAAGGTTCGTAGGTGAAGGATATTACGTAGGTAATATTATTATATTTAGCTGCATTACATATTGTTAAACTACGTATCTAATCTATATAAAAACAATTACTGTAAAATTGTTAAATCACTGTAAATAAAGTGTACTATGTGTGTTCTATGTGTCTTAACTGTTTGTAATTTGTTGCATAATTAATTACGATTCATACTGCAGAACTCAAAGGTCAGAATATGCCCTGATATTTCATTCTAAATTCATTGCGTAAGTTTAAGGACTGATAGGCCTTCTGGCAGCACAGTGAACTTCTAACTACGTAATGTCATGGTTTTTCACTGGGCTGTCGAGATATGTATATATATATATATTCATTATTGTTATTGTCATTACTTCATTATTATAATTATTGTTATTGTATGAGCGTCTCACCTTTAAACAAATACGTAGTCCAATCTCTAAATTTCACCCCAACCTAAACTCTGTTCAAACAATCCTCATTAATTAAACGCCAGAAACTTTCCCCCTTAGGTACTTCCGTATCTGTATAAAAGGGAATGCGCTTGTCTGAAGAAGTAAACTTTGCAGTAATCTTATTTCAACTCTTTACTTGGGCTAACCGGCAATACCAGACAAACCAATAAGAATAAGTTATTACTTGGGCTAATCTGACTTAAAGTTAACAATAATTTGGGCTACCCAAACATTACTTGGGCATACCAAACTTGAGCGAATTACTAACTATATAAATGTCACCGTAAAACGGTAGAATCAGGAATTCTGCACAATTACTGAAATTTTCAGTAATTCTACAGAATTACTGACCATTTCAGTAAAACTGTAAAACTGTACATTTTCAGGAATTCTGTAGAATTCCGTATTTTGTTCTGGAAAACTGTGGAACTATGGTTAAGCTTGAATTATTCAACAGTTTTCTTGAAATTTTGAGGACTTCTGTAGAACACGTTTTTCATTTTCAATTTTCAAATTCAAATAACCGATGCTTCTACAGTTCCTATTTTTTTAAATTACTTTTTGTAAGTCAGCCAACCTTTTACAATCATTTTACGATCAACCAAACATTAAAATTTAAAACAACCAATTATCAAAATGTTTTAAATTTTTCAACATTAGATCAAATGTTCGTACTTTTCCAAGCTTTTTGCCAGCAATCAAACTTATTTCATTATTAATTATTTCACATCTCAATGCAAATAAAACTGTTTTTTTAACTTTTCAGTTTGATAACTTAAAACTTTATTATGGTTGATTGATTGTAAAAAGTTAGAAAAAACGTAGAAAAAGTACGAACTTTTCACTTAATGTTGAAAAATTTAAAGCATTTAAATATATAATTGGTTATTTCCAATGTTAATGATTGTTTGAGTAATTGTAAAGAGTTTGATTCATCGATTGCACAAGGTTGGCTGCCTGTAAAAATTGATTTTAACTTAGTTAGTTAGTTTAAAAAATCAAACCAAGTATAGGAAAACACAAAAAGAAGGAACTGTTTCAGCATTGAAAATATGAATCTGAGAAAGAAATAAACACGGTATTCTCCAAAATTCCTGTAAATTTCAGGAAAACTGCTGAATAATTCAAGTTTACTTAGAAAGGTTAGTCAGGGAAACTGTAGAATGAGTAAAGTGTCGCCGTATTTCTACAGTTTTTCTACGTAATTCCTGATTCTTCAGTTTTATAGGCTACAGCTTTACATGCGTAAACAAGTTCGGTTAATCCCCAAGACAGATCTTCGGCTAATCTGTACTAATATTCAATTCAATAAACAGTTACACATGTAATGCACGTAGAAACACAATGGAGTATGCAAAAGCAGCAAGCTTTTGAAAGCAAATTATCAGTTGACCTCTTACCTGATGGAATAGCTGTAATCAAACAGGATAAAATAAGACGTGTGTACCCGCTTAAGCAACTTCATAAGATTCAGGACATTTTGTGGCACTGTTTGAATGAGAAACACTGTCCGTTACCAGAGACTGACAGCTTACTCAGTCCTTTTATTTCCGAACGATTTGACGTTCAGCAATGTACGGTAGATGAATAGCAAGTGATGTTTGCTAGCATTGGCCCCGTCTACATCACCCGAGAGGATTTACTAAATAAGATAATAAAAGCAAAGCATTCTTCTTATCTGTACACATTGACTTGTTTTATTCTTGTGCAATATTACACAAACCTTTGACGCATATCTTTTCTTGTCTAACTCTAGATAATCTTCATAAGAAATCCCAAATCAGTTGGTTAGTGAGTGTCTCGGCTGCGATGTTTTTCTCATCAAGCTCAATTTCTACACTTACCTCATGGACAAAATTTGACAAGACAGCTACATATTGTTTGGACAGCGTGGTTTATAAACTTACTGTTCTTCTTAGCACTTTCATCAACTATCGTTCTTACTACTCAAAAAGTGGATGATTCTATTACCTGTCAACTGCCACATCAACATGTTAATTCTCCAATATCCAACTATTTCACCAGTATTTGCAGATGGACCGGACACCAGCTATTATGACATTATTGCGACATTATTATTATTAAACCCACCTTTCTTTATCTATATCACTATATGGGTTTTATACTATTGATACGAGCACTTATCTTGTACTCTCCATTCGTAATTTGGCATCTTTACGGTTAAAAACTTATATTCGCGTCGGTAACTTCATTAACGATTTAAAAATTGGAACAGCAATGAACCAACTGGAAATTTAAAACTCATTCTCATAACATTGACAGCCACAGGAATTCTAACTTTTGCAATTTTATATTAGGCCAGATCACACTTATCTTGATTGCCCTTATCTCGATTAGTAAGAATGAGTTCTCCACAAAGAAATCGTTATTCCCACTCGAAATTGATTGCAGTGTCCCTTATAAAGGCTTGGGTAAACAAAGCTATTACAGCAAATACATTACACCAAAATTGTTAATTTATAATGTATATTTTTGGAAATATTATCTTACGTTAGGAATATGGATGGACCTATTGCTTCTGATTTAATTAACAGCGCACAAATGTTGTATAGCTTTGCTCAAGGTCGGTTCTTTCACTGACAAAGGACTAATAATATATTTTTCTGAGTAGCTAAAAATGCGGGTTCTGGGTCAGCCAGCAGCAAGATATATGCTAATGATAGGATTCTGATAACTAAAATTTTAAACATTTACACAAGCAATTTATATGTTAAGCTTAGAGGGCAGTATTTGTCGTTAATTGCAACCAAATACGTGGTAGTATAGGCTACATTTAATCTAGCATACCATAGTATAAGATTCTATGCTATTAGTTTAGCTTATGCTTCTAGTTATTAGTTATGCTTCTATTATGCTTTTATTAGTTTAGCCAGCACAAATACCCAACCCAAGACTATTAATTTAAGCGTCTATTAGGTTTCAGACCTTTACCATTCCAAAATAATTAATGAACAACATGTAGGCAATAAAACAAATGATATACTTTTACAACTCATCAAAGATAATTTCATTTTGAACGGATATATCATAAGTAATTAACCTAAACGATTTATGGAATTTTTCTCAAAATCAGTCCAACTATACCATTAGCGAACTAAGTCATATACTTGATATTTGCCACTAGAAGCTTCATATGTGTTTGAGCAAAATCCGAAGATGATGCTAATGCTTCTGACTTGAGCAAAATTCTGAAACAATCAATAAAGGATACATTGTTTGCAATTTGGTTGTATCTCATCATTTGGATATGAAGTGGACCTTTACCTGGAAGCTCTGTACGAAAGATTAAGAAAAGTCTACACTAGTGCATGTTCAGAGCAGAAAATTTACAGTGGAATTATTCGGAAAATGAAAGGTGGGACCATTAGACTTTTTCATGAAGGGAAAATTTTATTGTTGGGTTAACTAATAAATGTGATGCATTTAGTATATATTGTATCTAACGTATGTAACTTGTGTTGTATGTTGAAAAAATAAAGACAATAAAGAACAAAAGAAAAACCGTAACAGCTACCATAAGTTGTCTGTAGCTCTGCGCGCCCGCTTGTTAAGCTTATGGACAAAATAGACTGCAGAAATAGGTGGGGAGGGGTAGGCGAGTTCTTATTTAGGAAAGAACGAAAATTGCGGTCTGTTTAAAGCGTGCAAAATACTGCCTCAGCTTTGAAAACTTCAGCAGACTGGCGTCATATGTTCGAAATGCAATGAAACTGTCGAGGTAGTTTAGTAGCAACGTCCTAAGAAGCATCAGCTAACTAGCTATACCTACATTTAAGCTTAAATAAAGGCAGAATGCATGATTAATTTATTTGATGTTAGCCTAAGTACTTAGCCAATGCAGGTATTCGTCCACTGTTAGAGAATAGTGATGTGGATCGGATCGGCAAAATCGATCCGATCCGCGATCCGGAGGTAGGATCGGATCGGATCGGATCGGCAGGCCTGCTGGATCGGTTCGGATCGGATCGCTTGAGTCAGGCGGATCGGCGATCCGACTTGATATACCCAATATCACATGAAATTAAACCGTACTCAACGCATATTGTGACTGAACTTGACTTCGATCACTGCACTGTTTGGTGCTTACGTTGTTAGTCCTAGTGTAGTGATGTGGATCGGATCGGCGGATCGGATCGGATCGACCGATCCGGGGTCGGATCGGATCGGATCGGATCGACAAATTTTCGGATCGGATCGGCCGGATCGGATCGGCTTGATTTTTCCGGATCGCCGATCCGGCAAATGAGGCAAAATTCGGAAGTTTGTACCAATTTTTACAATATTACAAACTTTCTTCAAAGAAATTATCAAAATTTTTCATCTGAATTTTGTTCAACTGTTGAATTTTTCGTTGTTAATGTGAATTTTTTGATGTTAACGTTTTGCTTTACTTTCTTTCTCTGTATAAACATATAATTTTTGTCTGCATATGTAAAAACAATCTAATGGAATGGCTCTCTAATATTTTCTGCTAATTAATTTTTGCACAGTCCGCTCCGCATTGTAAATTCAGTGACGCTGACTGCCGAGAGTGTGCTTATTCTGGTATGTTTTTATTAAAGAAATTTTTAATGATAACCATGTTGTGAGAATTAAAGAAATTAAAATCCGGAAATTTTGAAAAACCAAAAACTCCGAACGTTAGGTGCATAATTGGTTGCAAAGGTTGCAAGCATAGGATAACGTGGGAGGAGAATGAATGGGTGCAGACACCATCAGACAGAAAGACAAACAACGGGCAGGCACCTCGCCGAGACGGAAAAGGTATACCCCTAAGCAATTTTTACCAAAAATTCTAATGTTTCATCCAATTTTAACGATTTTTCCAAAATTCTTAAAAATCGCTAAAAATCTTCACTTTTAACTTATCTTGGCCAAGCATACTGAAACTTTGTCAATTTTTCATATTTCGGGGTAGACCCTTTTAAAATGTTTGGAATTTTTCAGGGATAGGTAAACCCTTCGCTTCGCCAGAGTCGGGGAAGACACCTCCCCCAGAATTGGACCCCGTGTTAATGTATAGGGGAAGTTGCCCAAATATGGCCAAATCCGATTTTAGCACAGAAAGATAGGAGAAAAAAGTTTCCTAATATGGACACCTGGGTTCCTAATATGGACAAGAGGTGCCAAATATGGACACACGCTTTATCATAGCGGCAACATCAAAGCATTTTTGTAAAAACGCTAAAATATGGTATTTTCAAAAACAAAACAATATTTGAAACATTGTGTTCAACCTCTGAGACTGTATTATGCTTCATTAAACAATTGTTAGTTTTAAAATTTGTACAATAACGGTTTACTACTAATTCAACTGAAATCATCAGTTTTTAAGCAAATTTTTTATGAATAATTACATCAAAAGTTCATTTATCAATTCGCCAAAGCTCTTACTTTAAGATTTCAAGCAAAAATCAGCCAGATCTTACAACTGAGAAACCCGTGTTTTTACATGTAAAATAGGTTAGATTTTACATTGACCATATTTGGGCCCTCACGAAATTTCGGCTGGCCATGTTAGGGCACATCGTTGAAAATGGCACCTAAATTAGTTCTCCTGCACAAAAAATTTTACTGGGTCAACTTTAAGTTCCGGCCGCATAAAGTAACTGGTTTGAAAATCAAAAGTTGACTAAAATTAGAAAACAATTCTTGTTTAATTTAATACTGGACAGTTTTTGCTGAAAGTTGGCCACTCTAATAGCAACATGTATATCTCGCTACTGCGAAAGTTTTATTTCAATTCACCTTGATAAGCAACCTACACAACTATCCAAATTCAACGTTGGCCATATTCGGCACTTGGCCATATTTGGGCAACTTCCCCTATATGTTAATGTACGGTTGTAAAAGCAAAATTATATATATACGCCGCGGAACCAGCTCTATTTGATAACGGAAATAAAATTTTCAATTAGTATAGATTTTAGCAAATCATTGAATATTTCAATAAAATCCGGGATTCCAAATTATTTCCTGATTTTAATTGTTTCCGGATTTCCTTTCCGAACGATTTTGAAAATATATATACATTGCCTATAAATCTATAAAACTATAAATGTATTCTTAAGCTTCCAATAAGTGACCAAAGTTTGTACGCCTATTTTTGGTCTTGCACACCTTGTTTCTTCAACGTTTCATCTTTTTTATATAGTCCTCACTAGATGTTGAACTACCAAGCAAAGGAAATCGTTGTTTTTAAAGGTACATAACTACACAGCATTCTGCAGCTGAAGTTTCTGATACGGACTTTCAGAATAATTCAATAAGATTCCGATGCGAAGTTTGATCAAAACTTTTGCAAAATAATGGAAAACGGGAAGGTATAGCAGTTTAAGTGTCTACAATTGAAAATTAAAATTATGGTCGGATCGGATCGGATCGGTCCGATCCGGGGGTGGATCGGATCGGATCGGATCGGATCGCCGCCCAATTGGCGGATCGGATCGGTAGGTGATTTTGGCTGCCGATCCGATCCGATCCACATCACTAGTTAGTCCAATATTATCCTTCTACCAACCAAACTTGTTTTCGGTTTTGAGTCTCTCAAACTTAGCATTCAGTACGTAACAACTTATTACAGGAATCTAATACTTTTACATGCTATATAATTTTATGCAATGCATCTGCCATCTGGCATCAAAGTGTAGAAGCAAGACACGCTGTTAGTATGCTGCTAAGTAGTAATGAAAAATGAATTAATAAATGAATTAATGCATACCTAACTCTCTATAATTAATGTTGCTTACTGTTGTCAGAATTTCGGGTGAAGTTTTGTGGTTGAACTCTTTGTGGCTTTATTCCAAAACCCGAAAGAGTCAAACTCAATGGTCATACAAAATTTACTTCCCGCAATGTTTATAAAAGCTTTTAGTCTGTTTTCGCTGTACAAGCTTCAGATTCAGTTTCTGAGAAAAAATGTTAGTTTGATCGGCGATCCAAAAAATTACAACTTCAATTTCGGTGTCTCGAACATCAAGTTAATAAATTTTACTGGAATGAAATTATATAAATTATCAAAATTATAGTTTTAACTGATATGTTAAATTTGTATTATCTAAAATTGGTAATGTTGGTGATTAAACTTGTATGTTGGTAGGCAGGCAGGCCGCGATCATTATCTGCCTAACTATTTTGAGTAATTTTACTTCTTTTGCTTAATTTACATAATTTAACACAATTGTGCTTTAGTATTTCGGAATGATAAAATGAAGAAATTTTAGTGAAACTAGTGTGTAAGATATGTTTGACAAGGCAAAAACCTACTTTAAATGTAGTTCCATTTAGCTTTTTGAAAGAATCATTTCGGATCGCCGGATCGGATCGGATCGACCGATCCAGGACCCGGATCGGATCGGATCGGATCGGATCGACAAATAATTTTGCTGGATCGGATCGGTTAAATTTTTAGCTGCCGATCCGATCCGATCCACATCACTATTAGAGAAGGCCATGTGAACAACTACAGATCATAACCACGTGAGTTTCTTTATGGTATTATACTATGTCCATGCATTGCTGCCAAGTGAGTCGCCGCTAAACAAACGCTAAAGATTAGCTCTTGTTTAGCTGATCATTGGGTCTTCGAATTAGCAAATGCTTAACAAATAGTTAATCACATTTGATGCAAACGGCCGTAAGCCAAATTTCAGGTTGAAACCATATACAGCACTGGAGCCTATAGCCTGATGCAACGTCGTCAAATGGAATCATCCAAGTGGATTTACATGCTAGGATAATGGAATGTCCGCAAAGCATCGGATTACCACTTCCACGCATGCAACTCTGCTGAATGTTTTGTGTCCGTGACCTTCATCTCTCCGCCTCTTGCCTGCCACTTTGCGGACCGCGGAAAGCAGCACATAAGTTCTCTATGAGTGTCTGTCTAATAGTGCTGTTCTAAGCACCTCGATAAAAGACACATCCTTGGCCAGAGCATAATATTGAGGGTGACAGATGTCATGTCAGGTTCGCGATTGGCTATCTACTGAAATCGGGTAGTTCCGAAAATTAAGATCAGATAGGGTGGAGATCATTTGGATTTTTCGGAAGGAGTTTTGAACTTAGGAAACGGAAAGCTCCATTTCAGATTTTCATTTTTATTATACTCTTAGAAATGTTCCAGTAGAAACTACAGGAATCACTTTTGTAGATGATAAATACAAAAGTTTTTGTAGAAATTACAGGTTAACTCTTGCAATTTCCACAGGACATCGTTGCTAGTTTTTAACGGACATGCCTTGGTAGAATTGGATAAAAGTTAGACCAGTATATATTCAATACAAGTGAAACCTGTAGTTTTCACTGGTTTACAGGTTTACTCTACAGGAAAATGCTCGATACGCTGATAACGCAAACTGAGTATATATAAGGGCGACACTACGACAGTGATCATAATTTTTGAAGACTGAAATTTTTGGATTTTTTCAAATTTTCAGTCTTTCAACACCCGGTGGCGGTGGGTTAATTTTTTGTAAATTCCTACCGAAAATATTTTAGGAGCGGCCGCCCCCCGCACCTGCCCCCCCCTTTTTGAAATCACAGGCCGCTCCGGTAAAATTTACAGGTTTGTCTTGTAAAACCTACTGGTTTGGTATCTGATTCAGGATTGTCAAAAAAGTCGAACAAAACTACAGATTGCTTTAGTATTTTCTACAGGAAGCTCTTGTAAGAAAAACTGCATTTTCTACGGGAAACTCCTGGGATTTTTACTATTCGAGAGGCCGGTAAAAAACACAAAAGTTACTTTTGTGGAAAATACAGGAAGCTCCGCTAGTGACTGACCGCACAGGAGTACTTTTGTAGAAAACTACAAGAACTCCTGTATATAATTGTCTTTTTAAGAGTGTAGAAATAGACGTCAAGGGTGTGATAATCTGTTGTAAACATGGCTTGAGGCGTTTGCTGCTCAAATTAACGTTTTCGGAACTCACAACTCCAGTCCAGATCTACCACGTCATGGTAGTCCAAGGTAGTCTAGGTGGGCTACCGTGCCCAGGATATACCCTTGGGCTCCGTAGCACCAAGAGTACATTATACATAAGAGTGTGACAAGGGTCACACTATGTTATCAGCTCGCGAGCCATGCTCTGTGGCTCTGTGCGCTAACGCTGTCACGGTGCAAATCTTCCCTCCGGAAATTTTGCACCGGTTCAAATCCCCCCCTCCCCGGAAATTTTGCACCGGTGCAAAACTTCCCCCGGTGGAAGATTTGCACCAGCTGCCAGAGCGACCGTGAAGTTAGCAAGACATGATTCAAAAGTTTTGGGAACTATTTAAGATTAATTCTAACAATTCTACGTTTTATTTTTCTCCAGTCACTTGTTTTTAATAGATGAAGTAATAGTTCAATTCATCGCCAAACCTGCTGTTTTGGCAGTCTTAATTATTTGATTGAACTGTAATAAAACTTAGGCAAAATTGTGTCGAATTATGAATTAAATTCAAGAAATACAATAAACCGAAATAACCTGCATCTTGCATTTGAATTTTATAACGTTCAATGACTGAAACCTGGCTAGGATCAATTGAGCATTATCCTCGTCTACCTCTTTGGGGGTGGATAAACTTCATTTGGAAACACTTGTATTCATAACATTCCTAGACGTGTTTGGTTTATCGAAATTCTGAAATTCGAAATCTGCATCGAAATTCATTTTCAATTTAGCTTTTCGTTAGCTTATATATTGTAAGATGAAGATGTTAGATTGAGCTAACGAAAAGCTGTACAAAAATTAATCTCAGGTTCGCGTTCAACGCTTCTGAAACCCCCTGGAACCAACATTTGAGCAAAAATGGTGGCAAACTTTTTGTTTCCCGTTTGTCTGCCCCTGAAAATCAAGAATTTAATTTTTAAAATTTTTAAAACGTTGATTGAAAGTGCGCACAATTGCATTCTCACCAAATTTTAAGATAATGAATCAATAATAGATAAATTAAAACTTCAAATTGATTAAAATATTAAATTTTTGAATTTACCTTGAATTTGCCTTTATTTCTAGACGTCCTCCAGTTGGGGGGAGTGATAAAGTGCAATTAAGGCTTGGGGGATAAAGTTTAATCCTAGTTCTTCCAAACATTTTTCTTGCTTTCGTAACCAATTATTATTGCTATTTTACTATGTGTAGCGGTACCAGAGTGAAACTAGCCTAACACAAAAGTACCGTTACCCCGCGAGAGCAACTCAAGCGAGGAGACCGTGGCACAAGTGAATAACACACCAACCGCGCAGGAGCCGGCCGGGGAAGCCTCGCCAAATAAATAGCCCTAGTGAGTGGGTGACACCCGCTCACCTCAGAAATAACACTAAACTAACCTAGGAGCTCAGTAAGACCTACCAAAAGTACACACAGCTAGTGGAGATATTTAATACGTACAACAAGTATTATGGAAATATAGCAAATATGAAATATAACAAGTATATAAATTTAGGGGGGCGAAGGCCCAACTGACAAACAGTTATACAGTAAATAAACTAACACACACACAAACTCACCAACACACTTTATATGGGCGAAGCCCCGCTAACGTACCAAATACAAAGGCCCACTGAAGATAGACAGGGGGAGAAACTGTATACAGGAGAGATAGGGAGAGCAGAGAGAGATAGCAACTGTACTGTACAAGGGAAAACCCACAACTGAAAGGGGGAGAAGTTTGACGGATAACCCCCTCCCAAGAGAAGCGCCCTCTAGCTGGGGTGTCCCAATCATGTAGCTCCAAGGGGGGACCCCACCCAACCAAACCTATCCTATAGGTGGAGCTACATGACACGTGAAGGAATGCTTGCTGACTAGGCAAGCCAACTATTAGCTAAGTAAAGTGATTTCGTAATATTGAGAATAACGAAAAGGTTGACCGTTACAGTCAGCCTCTTGCGTTACATCTCCCCAGGGCTCGCCGTCCGAACTCCTGAGAGGACTGACCGTACGGCGCTTGGTACGTGAGCGTCGCTCCCACAAACAATTTAAAAAGCACTTTACGCTGAAAAAACTATTGCAAATGTATACGTACACAAAAAACAAATAAATATACTAGAAATACTAGTAACAGTAGAAAAAACACAAGTACATACGTACGTAAAGCAATACAAAAATACACGTATTTGGTAGAAACCGTAGAAAAAAAACCGTACAAGTAGTAGAAATTGAAGAAACTGAATATGAAAATACCCAAGAAATTTCTCAAGGGAAGAGGGCTCACCCTCCTGATGGAAATAAATTCAAACAGTGTGTATATAATAAATGAAGCGCTAAGAAAATTAGATAAATAAGTTAAATTTATACTTGACATACCAAGGGTTAGCGCTTATCACACGATCACCCTGGATGCAAGTTACGTATATAATTAACAAGTAACTATAAAAGGACACACTGTAGGGTGATGCCCTATTTGGGTGTAACCCATCCTATTGGACAAGTTGGTATTTTCATACAAATTTATGCATGGCAGAGCCATGATGGCAACTAGTATATGATACGTATACAAAATAAAGCTGCATAGGGTTGTACCCTGCAAAAACAAATGGCAGTATATATTGGAATGACAAAATACACAACAAAAAATAAGTAGCACAAATTAAGTAAGGCTATATATAAAGCACACAGATTATGAGCAAATATTATGCATTGGCAATGAAAAACTCGAACAAGTATGCAAAATTAACCAGTACTGAAAAAACAAAATATGGACTGTAGCAAGATTCAACAAAACTAGACTAAATGTACTAATTAACAAGACTACGAATCTACAAAACACTAGTATATACGAGATATATAAAGCTCGACAAAACCAACAAGAAGAATTCCAAGTTCAAAAACCAATACAAAATACTATACGAATTACTAGAAAACACACAAGAAATTACAGGTTCGAATTCGACTAGTCAAAGACACGAGTGATAAAACAAGACAAAATAATATACGTATACTAAAGCGTCACTTTCGCAAAAACACATACAAAATATCAAAATGAGGTAAAACAATAGATCTATATATGGATCAGGATCATCAGATCAAGTGAAAATAGTCACATCCGAGAATTGGAATTCGGCGTCGCCGGTCCATTTGGGGTGGAATGGAACAAAGGCTAGACCAAATCCAAGGAAAAAAGTCATAATGATGGTAGGATCAGGAAAACAGGTCCAAAACAGTGAATTTCGGTACGACCAGTCACTGATCAGGGAAGAAAGTCCGAGAAGGCCGGGCCGAAGTGGGCAAAGCCCCCTCAGTATTCGACCATAATAATGTCCTCAGGGCGATGGTCATCCCGCGGACGGGGTTCCAATGGATTGGAAATCAGGATATAGGCCGCCGGAGAATAGACGTTCTTCTCCTGACCTTCGGGCGCGCATCCCATGATATGGATCCCATGACGATTGGGTCCGAGGTCAATCGGCTGGTTTCGAAGCACAGCCGGCGCGTCCTTACGATGGAAAGGCGGCGCGGGCTTTCCTTGACGATAATTCTCGGCTGCTGCCTGGATGCGTTGACGGACGACCTGGCGATAGGCCTCCATCTCATCGTCCGGCAGGGGTTGTCGGTTGTACCGGTCAACCCAAAGCTCATCCGGACCGGCTTGCATGAACCACAAGCCCATTTCCGTGTAGAGACAGCCTTGGATATTCCGACCATCCCATCGATCCGGGTCGAAGATCCAATTTTCTCGCCCATAGGTACGGATGTCATCCGGCCTCAGGTCCTGGCGGAGTCGGGCGCCGATGCCCCACCATGGATCCTGTGAAGCTTTCCCATACAAGCAACCGATCGTTTCGACCAGCTCGTCCTGCATTTCCGGGGAATTGTACAAGGCGTGATACATGATCAGGCGCTGGGTCAACTGATCGGCCCCAGATTGCCACATCTGAAGGCGACACGGATGGTAGGCAGCCATCAGTCGATCCGTCTCGCGCTTAATGGTGTAACCATCCGCCTGGCTTTCTCGCCACACCAGCTCGCAGACGTCCTCGGCATTGCAGTGCCAGCCCTTTCGGCCCTGGTACAAATGTTCCTTTGTACGGACGTACTGGCCCTGGAACTGCTCGACAGGCAATGACAAGAACCGCTTGTGGTGGTACATGAAAGAAAATGGATAGTGATGGCGGATGTAGAAATAGAGGAACCGCTCCCCTTCCACGTCGGTGATACCGATCACGTGAGGGCGGTGGTACAGCTTCATCGCCTTCTGGATAGTCAAGCATCGCAAACGCAGTCGGCGGGAATGCATGCTGCAGGCATAGAAGTGGGCGGCTCTTCGCTTACCCAGCAAATGCGGATACCGAAACATCTCGGGGACAAGAGCTGCCACCGCGAGAATATTCGCCCAACGATCATTCGAGCCGATGCGATCGACTATGACCTCGGGATAGACATCCCCATTCGGAAAGCAGTACGGATGAATCTTCCAATTGGACCGAGACATCGGTTTCCGGTTGGCATCCAAACCAGAAATCGGTCTCATAGTGACCCGCTCCGTCAAATCCGGGTCGATCTCCTTCATATGGTTATACAGATAATTGTCAATGAAGTCATCTGGAAGTCGAGGCGCCGTCTCAGCATTCTCCACCAACCAATTGAGCACAACCCGACGCAAAAGCTGGATCCACGGATGCAATTCGACCCAGTGGTGATCCCCAGGCACGCTGGTTGCCCGCCAGCGGCCGGAAAAGTCCCGTTGGTATACCACCGGCTTAGCAGGATTCGACGCCTGGACGATAGCATCGATTTCCGCTTGAGTCGGCTGCTCAATCACGAATGGCTCATAGACTGGAACCGTCACTCCTCGCCGAACCCGTTCACCCATGTCCTCGTTCTTCATTTCGCAGAGGACCGTCGCCAGGAATACCCGAAAGGGAGGAAAATTGTCCTTGGTGTAGTTATCGGGATATTCCGGTGGTAAAGTTCGCACGACTTGCCTTTTCCCAGGCCCCGGTGTAACCGTCACCGTCGGTAGCGAATATCGCTTACTGGTCGGCGATTCGAACCGTCCCTTCTGAATCGGGGTCGAGGTCCGACGATGGCCACGACCCTTTCGGCGATCATCAGATGTCGGATAGGCCGGGGGTCGGTCTCTCGACGAACGACGGCGATCCTTCGTCGGCGTCGTAGCCGACCGTCTGTCGGCCTCACGTCGGCGTTCTCGACTCGCTGCACGTTTGATGTCTTCTTGCGTGTATCGTGATCCAGACCTGCGATCGCGAGGCGGAGTCGGCGAGCGATATCGAGCACCGCTCGGCGAACGTTCGCGACGCTGACGATGCGACGACGACGTACGCTCCCGCAACTCGATCGAAGGCGGAGGTTTCGATCCTTCTCGACGCTGAGACTGACGAGACGTCGATTTGGCATCACGGGTATCGCGAGTTCCAGTGTCCCTGGGCCCAAATCTGGATGGACCGGGCGTAGCCCCCTCGGATGGGCGGTGTCGGCCCCGATCGGACGAATCCAGTCGGCGACCTCGACCGCGAGACGACCAGGTCCTGCCCGTCCGAGTCGACAAGTCAGAACCCGATTCCGATCGCGAAGAGCCACGACCACGACCACTTCCAGGAACCGCTGGGTCCAAGTCCATGCCGACGACCGCAGTCGGCTTTCGGGACGTAGATGGTTCCGATTTCTTCTTAGTCGGCGAAGGCTGAGATTTCGGTTGTTGTAGCGCCTTCTGAGCAGGTTTCTCATCCCGGGCGTCGCCCTCTGAAGGTTCCAAACGTCGGCTTTTGGCGGCCGACCGAGCCGTAGATGTCGACGGGGTCGAAGTAGTCAAGCGTTGCCCCACCAAAGACGGAGCAGTAGGTACCACAGGTCGGACCGGGACAGTCTGTCGGGTGACCACCATCGATGGAGCGGTCGAGGATGGGAGCACCAGCTCCTCCTTGGGGACCAAAAGGGTCTGAGGTGCCGGCAGTCGCCGACTAGGCCGCTGATATAGTCCCTCATATTCCCGCATCACCTCCACCGGGTTCATCCCCTGAAGGTCAATGTCGTCCATTACCTGTTGGACCATCTGTCGTTGGGCGGCAACCAATTTCATCGGCTCAATAACCCGAGAAAAATTGGTGTCGCCGATGATCAAGATGTTCAAAGTGTTCACAAAAGGAAGGACCCCATACGTCGCCGTACACCCTTCAGGACGATGGCTACGCCGGCGATAGAGAATCACCAGCTCATTCCACTGCTGGGTAGTACCCTCTCCACCCACCGGGATTTCCTTATACACCTCCCAGAAAACCGGGAGCCCCAGGTCGACCATCCGGAAGAAGTCCTCGGGGTTATAGTACGGATCACCCGGGTCCGAGGGCGGGCCAACCACATAAATGTGGCGGGCAGGTTGGGTAATACCAGGCAAAGTCTCCAGATAGAGAGTTCGTAACAGAGCAAGTCCATCCCGGCCGAAGATTTGGATGTAGGGCTGCATCTGGGCCATGGGTACCAGTTCCTGCGTTTGGACACCTGTTTGTGGATGGGTCCTTGTAGTTGATTGGACGATAGTAGTTGGGATTTCGAGATCCCAGTGGTCCAGGTAAGGCAGGAATCCCGATGGACCAGTTACCCCATAGGGACGTTCCCCACACGCGACCAAGAAGCGTCGAGCTTCCTGATAACTCTGAAAGGGAATCCCAGGATGGGCAGCCAAAAGTTCATCGACCGTGGACGGGTTAACTGCGGCCGGGGTCGAACCCGCAGGCGGCAGTGATTGTCTCAAGGGCGGGAGTCCAGGCGGTGGAGAAACCGCCGGAAAAGGACCAGCCGAGCGAGGTCGGCCCCACCCAGTCAAAGGCAAAGGAGAATACATTGCCGGACCAGCAGCACCCTCGTCGAGTGCCGGAGGTCGGAAGGTTCCGGCTTCCCGTTGAGCATCTTCTTCCGTCGGAGTCGGAGATCGCGATGAACGGTCCGGTGGACGGCCTTCGTCGGCGTCCATCGGCATTTCTTCGTCGGTGTTGGCTTCTTCAACAATTTTGAAGTCGCCCGCTTCCGGTTCGGATTCATACGCTTCCTCTCGTTCGTCGGCCGGTTGAGAACTGGCGGCAGGTTGTACCTCCACCGCACCAGTTGCCTTCGGTGTAGTCGGTGCCGAGCGAAAGCCCGACCGGTAGGTTTCCGGTGGCTGGGTTCGGCTCCGAGGATCTCCAGTACCGGGTCGGTACAGAGTCAATGGTGGCAACTTCGCAGGTGGCGGCGGCAAGGACATTTGCTGGAACTGCCTCAGAGGAGCTCGCGTCGGCGATGGCTCCACTGCTGTCTCCGTCGGCGCTGACGAAAGCGTTGTTCTACTTTTCTCCGACGCTTCCGAGTCGGACCACCCAGTCGGCTCGATTACCGACTCGGCGGTTTCTTCACGATCTTGCAATGTCGGATGCTCGCCGACGACATACTGAGGGTCACTCCGATGTCGACGCTCGGCGACGGCGGCATATCGATCCCAATCGAGGACGTCGTCCCTCCGTCGCAATATTGGATATTTGAGTATCCAAAAGTCCCGCAAAATCCGAAGCAACGGGACCCAGGACACCACTCGCAAAGGGTGCATGGTGTTACCACCCTTTTCTTCCGGGATAAGCAGGGACCAGGCAAATTTCCCCTTCGCGTCTTCAATCATTTGAGTCCGATTATTTGACAGCTTCTGTCGTTTCCTCAGCTGCGCTTGTTTCTGCTCTCTCGACGCCTTCCCGTAGTTTGGCGTATCGGCAGCGGCTTGCTGGAGAGGACCCATCGCATAGTTAGTCCCGGCAATGTTCGCCCAGACTTTGGCATGGCGACCAAACGTATGGAGGGCGCCACTGAGATAAATAATCTGAGTCCAATCCTCGGCAGTAACCGCCTTCGCGATGGTCGCCAAGACGGAATAGATGTTGAGCACGTCGGCCAGAGCATACTGAGTGTCTTCCTTTGTCGGGAAAACCGAGCAGCCGTAGAAACGAACAGGTTTCATTCCCTTCGCCGAAGGCACATCGCAAGCTTCGGCCCACTTGTGAAGGCCATAATGTTGTTCCCAAAATGGATGGTGGACATCTTGATGGTAAGCCTCCCAACCATATTCCGGTACAGAGGGGTCTCGGCGACGCCGTGCCTCAATGTACGGAATTGATTGGACCACCACTTCACCCAGTTCGGCCACATAGTTCTCCATGTATCTAACGCCACAGAATCTGGCGAGACGAAGCATGTCGGCATGAGCGCCCGCAAAGACCATGTAGACTGGCTCGGGCGGATTTAGAATCATGCGAATCAGATGTAGAACCGGATAAAAATCCGTAGTCGTCGCCAGAATTTCGCTCACCATGATGAGGTATGCCTTCGGATGTTCCGCCGGCACAGGCCCCACAATCTGGAGGATATTGAGCGTGGCTTCCTGGTTGTTTCCGAACTGAGCTGAAATTCCGCCTTCGGTGTCCATGGCAACCACACCGGTTATCCGATAAAGTTGCCAGATGTCGGGAACAGCCCAAACCAGATCCTCAATTGTCCGAACCAGGTTGACTGGCTGCTGGAAATGCGGAGGTAAAGTCAGGTCTTCGACCCGAACGCGCTGATAACGAAGCGCTTTGTCGCGCAGGATGATATCCTGAACCGCTTCCTTTACCCCAGCATAAGGTTCTGCCATTCTGAGCTCTTCCTCTCGACCCATTATGACGTGTTGCAGATATTTCAGGAAAGATTGAAATCCCATGGCATGATCGGCAGCGCGCACACGAAACTCGTGAGGCACTGCGTCAATTTCGGCCTGAGTAGGCTCACGCACAGTTAGTTGCATAGCCCTCGAGCGAAGAGTCAAAGGATCAGCTGTCTGTATCTCTTCCAGTGCAGATCTCATCACTGGCAGGGAATAAGCGTGCCCTGGTTGTACCACTGGCACACTTGCGGCCATATCATCCATGCCGGCGGCGAACCGTGCGGCAGTTTGACCGAAGAACTCGTCACCAATGCTGGCTGTTGCCGATTCTGCCCCAGCTTCGTCTACTACCAAATGTTCACCCAAAATTTGGCAGTCGTCGTCCGATCCCATGGATTCGGGCTGGTTAGAAGCCGGCGTTGCCGTCTCCTGAGCCACTGATGGATTGGTTTCCATTTGTGCGGCTCGGGGAGGGTCAGGTTGAATCTGCTGTTTGGCTTGGGCCGCCTTCTGTTGTAAGCGACGAGACGTTCTGGTTGGACGCGACGAGGTCGAAGCGGCCTCATCCGTCTCCGTAGCAGACCGGGCGTCGCCCGCCTGATGACGTCGTTCTGGTTGACGGACTTTCCGTCGGGATTTGGAACCGGAGCTAGAAGCAGAAACAGAAGAATCCATCTTCTGCTGGGTTGATTCATCAACCTTTTGACAAAGTTCAGCTTCCATAGCTTGCAGTTCTTCAATCCGTTTTCGAATGTCAAGCAAAGAGCGAGGCTCGCTCGAGTCTTTCGTCGACTGGGCAGTGTCTGACGAGGTTCCGGGTATCACCGCGGAACGAGAGTCCTTCAAAGTTATAGTCACTGATGTAGATTTCGGTTTCTTCCCGTCGGGTTTCGACTTCTGATGTTCAGCCCCTTCCTCCGAATCGTCCGAGACGTTACTCGCCGAACGCTTGGCGCCCAGCACCACCGATGAACTGTCAGGTTGTTGATCTTCTTTACCAGAATGGGCGTCGGACTGGCGTGCGTAACCGGCGCGGGGGCCAGTCGGTGTGGCCGAAGAGCCCCTCGCCTCGGCCAACGTGTCCTGGGTCACCGGGTTGTACCCAATTGTGACCTCGGCGCCGACCGCGGGAGGTGACTGTGGGTCCATCGAACTAGTATTGAATGGATCCACCGGGGATGGCGTTGGCATATCAGGTTGGGGGTCCAAATGGGCCGCTCCCATTGCCATCCGTCTCTCTGCCGCTGTGGTTACGCCACTGTAGAGTTCACCGTACGAAATGTTTGCTGGCGCTGCAGAGTCCAGGAAACTGTCCGAGACAACCGGCGAGTCGGAGGCGACAGCAAAAGTCGACGCCACACAGGAAGGAACAGCTGGATTCTGACCCAATGGATGGTCTCCGCCCAATTCATCTACCACTGACTGGAGGTAGTTCGTGACCGGGAATTGCTCCAGGTCATCAGGGTCAGGCGGCTGGCCCTGGGCGAAACCCTGACCAAACATAGGGTCCTTCTTCCGGCGAAGTTCAGACTTTGGTGACTTCTTCTCCATAGTACGCGCACACGATGACACAGATGTAAATTTGATCCAGAATCAGAAAATACAAAATGACCACTGAACTGAAAAAGATATAATTAAGTGCAGGTACACATGCAAAACAGGCACAAAACAAAATTTTAAAGGTAAGGGACCACCCACCCCGGAGGGAAATTTAAAATTTTAAGGAATAAATATGAAAAGTAAGAAAATATAAAAGCTCGTGTGGGAATTAGTTAAAAATTAATAGAAGCTATTGAAAGAATAATAAAGAATAATCTAAGGTAAGAATGTTGAAAGGGAAGAAAAATTGAAATTCAAACCCTCCCAACAAAAACACGAACAAAACTAACCCCCAAAAAGACAAAAAGTGACCTTTACTAGACAAAATTTATCCCACCAGTGGTGCTAAGGTACGTTAACGTGCTTGGCCTTAATATTTGGGCCCAAAAAGGCCAGTGCACACACATACTCACATATATACGTAAACTGTATGAAAGTTATAAGGTAGCTAATCTCAAACAAACACACAAATACGTACATATCAAAGACCACTGTAATATACAATAAATTTCCCAAAAACACAATTTTAAGGTGGTTTTAACCGTGCCAGCATGTAACACAACAAAGACCTAAACTACAAAGTAGCCAGGTCGTACCCACACTACTAGTAGTACTTACTGAATCTGGACCGTGGGTACCTTGACAGGCCGTTCGCAATGCGGTTTGATCTTCTCGATGTGAACCACATCCGGCTTGTCCTGAGATCCCACTTTCTGAATTCGGAAGTTCACTTCCGAAAGCTTCTCCATAATCCGATACGGTCCTTCCCATTTTGGACGCATCTTGTGACACATACCGGACGGAGTTACACCCGTGACACGGCGCATAACTAACATTCCGGGCTGATAGTGGACCGGCTTGACTTTCTTCTCATAATGTCGCCGGTTTTTCAGCGCTGATTCTTCCAACGACTTACGGGCCGCGCCCCAAGCACGTTTCAACCGCCACAGATGGGACTGTGAGTACGCATCATACGTTTCCACCACATCCTCATTCCGGCCATCGAAGAAATGGTCCAATGGCAGCCGGATATCGTGTCCGGTCATCAGGAAATGAGGGGTGTCACCCACAGAACTATGAACTGACGCTCGGTAGGCACAAAGTGCCCAGTTAACATAGTCGTCCCAATCTGTTTGGTAAATATCCGCATACTTCATAAAGATAGTGCGAAGGGTTTTATTCAGTCGCTCCACGACACCGTTCGCCTGCGGATGGTAAGCCGTTGTCCGCTGAAGTTTCGACCCACTCAGCTCCGATAGTCGGCTGAACATTTTGGACATGAAATTTGGTCCGCGATCGGAAAGCAAATTCACCGGTACGCCCCATCTGGCGACAAAGCCATTGAAGAAATAATAAGCTGTCGTTTCGGCCTTTTCGTCCTTCATCGGGAAGGCCTCCGCGTACCGCGTGAAATGATCAACCACGACCAAAATGCAGGTGTTACCACGCATTGTCGGGTTTTTAGTACAGTGCATTACATCGATGCTGACCAAATCCAGAGGTCTATTCGCACGGATCTCATTCTGCAATCCAGCTTGTGGACGGGCCGGGCCCGCATTGAACTTGGCACAGACTTTGCAAGTTCGGATGTAATCAGCGAGATCCTGGGCCATAGTCGGCCAATAATACCGGGAAACCAGGCTCGCATAGGCGGCTCTATGGCTGCGATGACCACCAACCATAAAGCCTGTATGTACTTCCTCCATGATCATTTCTCTATATTCGAAAGGGACAGCAATCGACTTGAAGGCGTCGCCTCTCCGTCGACCCCTTTCGTCCACATGCCAGCAGAAGAGAAGACCATCCTGCATGAAGAAGTACGGCCGGAGTTTCTGCATTAAAGCAGCTTCCTGTTCATCGTCCGGCAAGACCTTTCTCTCAATCAGGTCTATCATGGGCTTGAATTCCAAGTCCTTACGCAGCGTGCGTTTCCACTCGGCGGAGGTCAATACGTCATCACCAATGGCATAGATTTCAGGTGGGTACATCACATCGGTACCGTCCATTTCCATCTCGGCGGGACGATCCCAGCCGGGAAGACGGGACAACGCGTCCGGAACGACGTTGTCGCGACCAGGTCGATAGTCCACTATAAAGTCGAACTCCTGGAGTCGCAGCGCGAACCGCGCTTGTCTCCCAGCTCCCAACACAGATCTATTGTTAAGGAGATCCTTAACTGCCATATGATCAGTTCTGATGATGAAAGGCCGACACGTCAAATAATGACGGAATTTCTGGCAGGCCCACACCACGCCAGCGCCTTCGAGGTCCGTGGCTGAATAATTCCGCTCGTACACGGTCAGAGTTCGGCTGGCATACGCCACTGGACGCGTCTTCACCGTCCAAGCCTCGCCGGGCTTCTTCGAACTCCGAGCAACAGACACAGGCTGTTCGAGCACCGCTCCCAATCCATGGTGACTGGCATCAACGGACAAGATAAACATCTTGTCGAAATCAGGGTAAGCCAGCACCGGAGCTTCGGTCAATATCCGTTTAAGTGCGTCGAACGCCTTCTGACGAGCTTCAGTCCACTCGAAGACCGCATCTTTCTTCAACAGCTCAATGAGCGGCGCGGCGACCTTCGCATAATTCGGCACAAACCTCCGATAATATCCAGACATGCCGAGGAACGACTTAACGCCGCGACAATCAGTCGGATTGGGTAGCTTGGCCACGGCAGCTACCTTGTCAGGATCCACTTCATAGCCGTCCTGACTGATCAAATGCCCGAGAAACGGGACTTTTTGGCGGATAAACACACATTTCTTCAACTTGATCCGCAGTCCATTATCACGAAGCTTCTGGAAGACAACTCTGAGCATTTTCAGATGCTCGCTGAAGTTACGTGACGGAATCAGAACGTCGTCGATGTAAACAGGCAGGCCGGTAAGCACCTTTTCCATGATCCTTTGAAAGGTCGCAGGTGCATTGCACAATCCAAATGGCATCACATTCATGTGAAACAGCCCCATGTGAGACACGAAAGCCGTTTTCTCGCGATGCTCGGGGTAAACCTCGACTTGCCAATAGCCAGCTGCTAAATCTATCGTCGAGAAGATTGCACTGCCCTTCAGCTGGTCCATGATTTCATCAATCTTCGGCAATGGATAATTGTCCTTCTTGGTGATCTTATTCAACCTGCGATAGTCGATAACAAGTCTGGTCGTACCATCCTTCTTACCGACTAATATGCAGGGAAAAGACCACGGACTGGTCGAGGGCTCACATACCCCTTCCTTGAGCATCGAATTGATGTGCTTCTCGACCTCAGCCTTCTGCTTAGGGTTCATCCGATAAGCTCGGCTTTTCAGAGGTCCGTCCTTGCCTGTATCGATCAAATGCTGATCGATTTTTGTCCGTCCAGGATTTCCAGGCCGAGCCACGACATCATAGTACTCGAGCAGCATCTTCTTAAACTCCTGCTTGATGTCGTCTGGACAGTCCATACGATCGAAATCGACATTTGACTCGATGTCCTTCAGCTTTTCTTCCTCTGTAGGATCGGGGCGTGGCCCCCTATCCTCAGCAGAGTAGAAATGACCACCACTGGCCTCTTCCATCGGCATTTCCAGGTCCTTATCCGCATCAGAACCCGGAGGACTGTGGATCTCCGTCCTATGTTTCGGTTCCTGAATAGCATGGGTAATCACCCGTTTGGGCGGCCGAGCAATCACAGCGTCTACCTCAACCACAGAGGTCTTCAAGGGCAAATCCAAAGGATAAAATCCGGGATGCAACTTGTGCAGTCGGCTTACACTATCGCCGACCTCATCCGCCCAAAGCGAATGGGTAGCCGGATGCCCAAACCATCTATTGAGGTTGTAATGGATCATCTGCAGGTCAACACCCGCCTCCATTACATAGGATGTTGGCCTTTCAGCTTCTTTGACCTGAACCACAGGGCAGGCTTCTCCCATCAAAGCACCTTTGGGGAGATCAACAATCCGGTCACTTCCATTGTAGACACGAATGTAAGCGACTTTTTGGGTCACAACGAGGACCCCAGCCTGCGGGAACACTCCGTGAGTTTCCATAACCTCGGGTTCAGCCTCAAAAAGCATGAATTGGCGTTCTGGGACGGTGACACCGCCCGGCATGACAGCCTTTACAGGGACATCCTTTTCCCTGTTCGGGAGTACACGGACTCGCTCCCGAATACACAAATTAACAGACGCAGCAAGAGGAATATTGTAAACACAAGCTATCCCCTGCAGCTCGGCACTGTTCAAAAACAGTATACGTCCACCACTGTAATCCATAAAACCGCGTTTTGGATTCAGTGAGAAGCCCAAATCATGCAAGAAATCAAATCCAATCAACATTTCTTGCAACAGCTCAGGAACAACATAGAATCGGTGTGTCAGGTTTTCCGGAACATAGCCATAACCGGATACAAAACGCATTGACAGCTCACATTGACCGAGAATGGTAAGGGTGTTACCCTCACCCGCTGCAGCAATAGACGGCATAGGAGCTTCTGTCATCGGTGTCACCGCATGACCCTTTACTCGCTCGTAAAATTCCTTGGAGACCAAGGAGACAGAGGCTCCAGTGTCGACAAGGCCAAGGGCAGTGACCTCATTTATACGTACCAGCACATATGGTGTATGTTTCAAAGAAACAGAGGCTCCATTCGACACAAAAAACACACATTCACCCTCCATAACCTCGCGGACCGTGTCACGGATACCGCCTTTCGCGACCTTAGCCGAAGCATCCGACTCATCGGGGTCGCTAACCTCTTTCGAGGTCGACGGTTGATCCAACCTGTCCATAGATTCGGCGGCTGCAGATGCCTGTTCGACAAGCATCGCCGCATCTTCCGAGCGATATTTCTTCGTGAAAGCTCTCAGAACCTCCTCAAAGTCCTCCATTTTCTCGACGACTCTCTTCGCCGACGAAGCCACCTTCTTGTGCTGCTTCGCTATAGCCTGCTCCAACTTTTCCTCCTCCAAGCCGAATTCATCCTGTGCTCGAGCCACGCGGTCCCAATAGGCCTCCAACATATCCGCGTCGACCGAAGACAAATCCAACGGATTATAGCGGTTGAATGTCGGAACATCCACCGAAACATTGGATTTTCGCGGTGAAAGGTTATATAGCGGTTGAATGTCGGAACATCCACCGAAACATTGGATTTTCGCGGTGAAACCGCGTTTCGGGGCGCTTTCCACGTGTTGTCGGCCGACCGCTGAAGTTTCAGCTTGGGTACAGTCGGAGTGTCGCGATTTTCTGTCGGAAAATCCCGACTATCGGCATTTTCGTCGGACTTTTTAGTCGCCGGAGAACTGGACTCATCATCATGGCCGTCCCCGGGGCTCGTGCTAGAAGCCCGGGTCGAACCCGAGCCCGAAGCACGAGTCCCAGATGGACCAGGTTCCGGATTGCAGACCTTAGTCGCAGCTTCCCGAATCGACAAGCCATCGGCGACAGTGATGGCTTGCGTCGCCACCGAATTTTTGGACGGCTGTGCCGATCCTTCTTCGCCGACATCAGGCACCACCTGATCGACGTCTTGGTTATTTTGGTTTTCCTTGCCCTTATTCGACCTTTTGTCGGGCCTTCGTTGACGCCATTGCCGAGCAGGCGCCTCATTACGTTGAGGTCGCCGACCATTTGTCGCTATACAGCACAAATGTTCACATTTCGACTCGGGAAAACCAATTAGACATCGCCATCTCGGCGGCTGAAAATATTTATCCGGTATTTTCATAGCTTCTCTCATCGACATCATATTCACGCTCCCATATCTCGCAACAGAACCATCTGACTTTCCATTTTGCCCGAGGCGAGATCCCGAGGATCCCGGTCCATGCCCCGAGTTCGAGAAACGACGAGGCCTAGCAACATTTGGCGATTGGACCATATTTACACTTCCGGTTTGCGGCTTGTTTTGGGGGTTCCGCGCCCCCGCTATTCGTTTCCCGAATTGCCAGATGATTGTTGTCGGTTGCCGGCCGAGTTACTTCCGCCACCGGCATCAGACGCCTGATTAGCACCACCTCTCTGTTGACCACCGCGCCTTCCATAATTGAAACGACCACCTCGACCACCTCCTCGGTAGGTCCTTCCATCGGCGGCAGATTGAGTGTTTCCAGTGTTAGCTGTCGCATTCTTCATGAGCAAGCTACCGAATAACTTGCTCGCCAACATCTGTTGTCGGCGAGGGTCATCACCCCAGAAGCGCACAGCCTTCACGTACACCGGACAACTCAACCACTTATGCCCAGGCTCCGCACAATAGGTACAGTGCATGGACTTAGCGGGGTTTCCGCCGGCTTTGGCCGAGCCAGAAGCCGACCCCTGCTGCTCAACCAGGTAGCAGACATCTTCTTCGTCCATGTCTTCCAAACTGGGGTCGTCCAAAATTTCGCATGCTGCCGCAATTTCATCATCCAAGGACCTCTGTCGGGAGGCCTGAGCCTGTCCTTGGGTAATCGAGTTCCGAATATCCTGCAATTGTCGCTGCAAATCACGTACATAGTCGGGACAATCAGGGTCCACGGACGTTGTCCGAGGCCGATCGCCGACAGCCATCGCAGATTCCATCGGCTTTGACTGGCTGTCGCCCTCTTCAACCGACTGCAGTATACGTACCGCTCGCATAAAAATGTCATTCGGCCGATCATAAGCCCAATAGGTCGCGTCGGCGAATGAACTTGCCACTTTCGCCCGAATCGAAGGTTTCAGACCGCGCGTCGCGCGATCCACAACCTTCAATTCGCGAACTTTCGGCTCGGCGTCGGGAAAAGCTTTACAGGCGAGCGTCCTCAACTCGATGAGGTACTCATGGCACGTTTCGGACGCTTTCTGCGCCCGCTCGAAGAACTCTCGAGCATACTGATCGGATGTTTTGGCGACTGGCTCATAAAGCTGCTTCAAAACCGCCTCCAGCTCTTCATAGGTCTCGAGGGTGTGACCCTCGAGATCTTGTTTGACATTATCTTCCAGCAGATACCAAAGAATAGCCTTCTTTAGCTCGGCTGGGGCCAAGCTTGCCGACCAAGTGTTCTCAAACATGCGAAGCCACGTCGACAGCTGAATGCCACCTTTTCGCCCCTTGAACTTCGAGATTGACTTGAACCATTTCAAGTAATCATGAAGAACATGGACGGTTTCTGGGGTCAGTTGAAGCACATTGACATGCCCCAGGACCGGGACAGTCGGAATCTCGGGCCGAGCCGGCGACGCCGCTCGACCACCTGGCGATGAAAGCCGACCAATCGGTCCGGAAAAGTCCGAGGAACCGGTGTCACCGAGTTCCCGAACGGCAGGTAAGAGATTTCGGCCACCGGTGCGAACTCGATTTCCGGCTCGCGCACCGCGAACCGAAGGCAGCCTAAGGTTAGGCCGATGCGTCAACGGCGATGAAAAATTGGCCGGTGAAGATAACAGGTCCGGTCTTATCACAGTGCTATTCAGCACCGTCGCACTCATTCGCACCATGAATGAGTTTTCATTTCGTTGGTTCGTTAGTCAGCAAAAAGTCTCGGTGAGTGGTGCGCAAACGCGACTGAATCGCGAATTGGCTCATATCTCCATAACTTGTTGTTACCGGCGTACCCAATCCTGTAGAGATGGCCGACGTTCCGAATCGACCATTTGCTAGAGCCCCCGACAACTGAACGCCATCGTACGCGGGATCCCACGACAATCTTTCGTCAGTTGTCGGCTCTAACACCAAATTGGCCAATGCTGTGGTCCCCAAAGTGAATTCCTGGTCGAGGTCCAAGTCCAACAACCCGAAATTCTGCGAAGCAGCACCAGAAAATCCCGACACAGAGGGTTGGTCCGGCGAAGCCGAGGCCACGGGGAGTACCAGATTCGTGACGGGAGTTGCATGGGGTCGGGTCGGACCCGGCCCTATGAACTCATCCCGACCAATTATCGTTTGGTCCCCGGGGCTCGACCCAAAACTTTGGGGAGAGCCGCTCTGTTGTTGGCCAGACATGTTCCAGTCCAGGTTTCTTACCGTTTGGTCAGTGAAGGACCTGGCCCGAGCGGTTGCACCGCTAGGGGGGTCGGCAGAATCATTTTGCAGAGATTCCATGCTCGAAGCTGCCGAAACATAGACGGATTCCTGCGAAGTGACAGCCGTCAACGGACCAATATCCTCCAAATCCTGCACAGAACCGGACAAACTGCCGCCAACAGAACGGGCGACGCCCCTTCTGTAGTCTCCCAAACCAGCACCTCGTGTCCTCAAATCCGCCTGCGACGCCGAACTGGCCCGCGGGCGGAGTTCCAGAGCCGAATCCTGAACACCCGAAGTGGACGGACCCGCTCGGTGTAGGCCCCGCATGGTTCCACCAGCACTTTCTCTACAACAACTTGGATTAGGATACGGCTGATTCCTTTCCTTCTTAGCCTTCAATCTTTCGGACATACGTACAGAATCCATTTTTCAAAATTCTTGGGTGAAACCCGTTTGACTAAAAGTGCTGAAAAAATTATTCACAAGCAAAAATACAAACGGATTTACCTCTAGGTACCCCACAAAAAACACAAGTTATATACGTATAATGGAAATTAGTGCGATACCGGCTACAAAAATCACAATACAATTGCTAAATAGAGCAAACTCACTCAGGACCTGAAAATAAGGGGATTATGCAAAAATAACCTAAAATAAAGGGGGTTATACAATTATAACCTGAAAACAGACAAAATTTGACAAATTATCACAAATACACAGGGCAAAATACCAGGTATCGCAATAAAATGACAAATTAACGAAAATTAAGTTATTTTTGACACTACAAAAAATTTGATGTTATTTCCTACCTCAAATCCCGAGAAAAATGCCCTAAACTAGCTCACCCCAAAAGATATAAAATTATTTGCAGCCTAAAATTGGTATTGGGTCAAACCCACACGCATACACAATTATACGTATATAAACACACAAACACCTAGAGAAAAAATTTTAAAAATTTTGACCCTAGGGGGAGGGGGGTAAAAATACGTACGTAGAAAAATGGACAAAAGTGATTGAACGGCAAAAGAAAGGTTTACCACGGGTTTAACCCCCACAGAAAAAATTAACAAAAATTTACCGAAATAAAAATTTGAAAATTTTAGCGAAGGGATTCAAACCGCAAGGCCAAATTTGACACCCTGAGCTCCTGGCAGCCTAATGTAGCGGTACCAGAGTGAAACTAGCCTAACACAAAAGTACCGTTACCCCGCGAGAGCAACTCAAGCGAGGAGACCGTGGCACAAGTGAATAACACACCAACCGCGCAGGAGCCGGCCGGGGAAGCCTCGCCAAATAAATAGCCCTAGTGAGTGGGTGACACCCGCTCACCTCAGAAATAACACTAAACTAACCTAGGAGCTCAGTAAGACCTACCAAAAGTACACAAACCTAGTGGAGATATTTAATAAGTACAACAAGTATTATGGAAATAGAGCAGATATGAAATAACAAGTATAGTAGTTTAGGGGGGCAAAGCCCAACTGACAAACAGTTATACAGTAAATAAACTAACACACACACAAACTCACCAACACACTTTATATGGGCGAAGCCCCGCTAACGTACCAAATAATACAAAAGGCCCACTGAATAATAACAGGGGGAGAAACTGTACAGGAGATAGGGAGAGCAGAGAGAGAAAGCGACTGTACTGTACAAAGGAAAACCCACAACTGAAAGGGGGAGAAGTTTGACGGATAACCCCCTCCCAAGAGAAGCGCCCTCTAGCTGGGGTGTCCCAATCATGTAGCTCCAAGGGGGGACCCCACCCAACCAAACCTATCCTATAGGTGGAGCTACATGACACGTGAAGGAATGCTTGCTGACTAGGCAAGCCAACTATTAGCTAAGTAAAGTGATTTCGTAATATTGAGAATAACGAAAAGGTTGACCGTTACAGTCAGCCTCTTGCGTTACAGAATACCCCAACAGTGGAAAGTCTCCCCCTTTTAAAGTCCCAATTTTGGAATATACAAATTAGTTTATGCGAATTAGGTACAAGTTTCTAGACGAAAAAAACATAGACAAGGAAGTAATACATAACACGTGAATTTGAGAGAAATCGGAAATAAAATTATGCAAATTAGGTAAGAAGAATTTTGTCAGTATCCCCTCCCTACTGTACACCTCCCCCGGAATTTGGAGGGGGGCCCTTTTTAGACCCCCCAACCCCCCCACGACCCCACCCAACCTCCCCCAAAATTTTTTCTATTTTTATGCAAAAAATCGTATTTTCAGCTATTGCTAATGCCGAAAAACATGAAATCATTAAGGGGGCGCTTGCATTACCGGGAACGGTTCTCCTGAGTTTATTTTCCAACGAATCTATTTCAAACCTTCAGCATAGGTAGCTGGTGCTAAATGCTAGCAATATCTAGAATTTGAATAATCCAGTGCTTGGCTTGCGACTTACACAAGAGGGATAAGCTGAAATTTTCAAAACGCTGTCACTCATTAACGGCTGAATGAAATTAAAATTTGGCACAAATGCGTAAATGAACATAACGCAGGGGCAATTTTTTCAGTTTTTCGATTTATGCAGTTTTGAGTATTTTATGAATATTCGAAAACTTTGAAGGTCAATATCTCACGGAATATACGATTTAAACAAAAACTAAAAAAATTGCCCCTGCGTACACGTCAAATAAACGGGCATGCAAAATTTGAGCGAGTTTGGTCGCAACATTTATGAGAAAATCAAATTGAAAAATTTCGCACTAATTGCTTCAGTTTTTCGCAAATATTATGCTTTTAATAAGTCGCATAGTGTATTTCATGAAATAATAAACAAATCCAACACAAAAGCAACGTGAAAAGCCCTGCAGAATTCATTTGCGAACGATAGGTTTTTACATTGGCATTCGCTTTGAGAATGGTAAACGTAACTTTGTCATATATTCAACCGCCTGTAACTTTTGATTGCAACCACGGATAGGAGAGATATTCACATCGTTGTAACGGGCTTTTTATGCTCTTTAACCTAGTACATTCGACGTTGTCGTTTGCAGCTTTAATAAAATTTCGAAATTTTAAGCCATACCGGTAGCTAGCTAAGCACGTGGTCTCCGTCATAGTTTCCCTTGGGGGGGGGGGTTTGGGGGGTTTGGGGGGGTCCCCCCAAAATTTTTGACCAACTTTACCCCCCTCAGATTTTTTGACTATCCCTCCCCCTACTTTTGGTTACCCCCCCCGAACCCCCCCCCCCAGCACTTGGGGCCAAAAAGTTAGCTAAATTTTGCTAAAAAATGGTCATTTTTTGAAAATTTTTTCTCAAATTTTGGCTTAAAATCGGTTTAAAACGGTATAAAAACGCCTAAAACGATAAAAACAAGCCTTGTTTTGACTAAAAAGCGTTAAAATACGGAAAATTTTGCGTTTTAGGCCATTTTTTGAATTTTCTGAGGTCCGAAATTTGGGGGGGGGGGGAGGGGTCACCATAGGTGTAAGGTGGGGGGGGGGGTTGGGGGGGTAGCCCCCCCCAGCCCTTTTTTCAACCCTCCCCCAAAACTTTTTGGGGGAACGTCCCCCCCCCCCAACTGGGGGGGGGGTAGTCGCGCCGAATTTTGGGTAATTTTAGGGTAAATTTTGCAAAAATTTTCAAAAGATCCAAATTTTTGGCTTAAAGTGTTGCGAGAAATACACGTTTTTACCTGTATTATTGACTTTCTGACTCAATATTGACCTTATTTTGGATATAGAAACATGTTGGCAAACAAGTTTGCGAGTTTAAAACTACTGCCTAATGATAAAATTACTTCATGGTTGAATGTTTTTTGAAATTAGAAACGGCTGAAAATGCGATTTTTGGCATAAAAATAGAAAAATGTTTTGGGGGAGGGTTGGGGGGGGGTCTCCAGAGGGGTCCCCCCCAGAAAATGTTGGGGGGGAGCCTCCCCCACCCCAAATCTCCGTTACACCTATGGGGGTCACTCCCCACCCCATCACATTTCGGGGATCGACCACCAAATTTTCCAAGTTTGCCCCCCCCCAACCAAAATTTCCAGGGAAACTATGGTCTCCGTTGCCGAAATTTTGTCAAAAGATGCCCCGCCAACCAAAGTAAGTTTAGTTGGGATTTCTTCAAAATTGAGCTATCGGTCTAAATTTTATATCTATAATCCCGATAATGCACACGAAGCCCATTTCCAGAAAACAATTGGAAAAAGTTTTCTAATTTTTTCCATAACTTTTCTGATTGTTTACCAAAATTGTTTCTAATAGTTTTCTATATTTTTCTAATTGTTTTCTTGTGGTTTTCTAATTAATTTCTGTTAATTTTTTCTAACCAAGCACCACTTTCTAATTGTTTTCTGAATTATTTCTAATTGATTACACAATATTTTCTAATTTCTTTCGAATTAATTTCCTAATAAAAGTTAACATTTTCTTATTGTTTTCTAAATAATATCCATTGTTTTCAAAAATGTTTCTAATGATTTCTGATTGTTTTCAGAAACGCCTCTTCCGTAGCTTGCAATTTTTTCTAATTGTTTTCCAGATTTTTTCTAATGTTGATTCGGTGATATCTCACTGCTGCTTATCACCACTAATGCCACTAAAAATTTATGGTTTGGGATTAGGCCAAAGAACTTGGGAGAGGAGATAAAACATTTCTCTTTAAAAATTTTCAGACAGAATGCTGTTTTAATTAACTGAACAAAGCCTAAAAATAGTGATTGTTCTTCATTTTAAGCAAGATGTTAAAGAAAATTTGCAAGATTTTTTTAGTGAAACGTCAGAAATTCTTAGGGTGGGTCTGGCAAATTTGGGTGGGTGGGGTTTGGGATTTGTAGATTAGATTAGGCGGTGGGGCCATATTTACTTAATCTAATTAATATATATATATATATATATATATATATGTTAATGTTACATATATATGTATAGCGCAGAGGGAAAAACTACCCTGGAAGGTGTGCTATTGTAGCTCCCGCTGCATTTTGGAATTTTTGGTCCCAACTCCCAACATGTGGGTTAGAGAGAGTGGAGCCCCCCAGAAGCTGAGAAATTTTTCTATTTCGCGACCTTCGTGGAATTTTTACAGAGCATTCGTTGAAATTACAATAATATTACAGGCACAGTGCTTGTTTATGCACCTAAATAATGCAGAAGGTGGTCAAAGTAGATTAAATAGGGTAATTTGTACTCATTTTTTAGTGCGAAACACGTATTATAATGGTATAATACACATATTTCGCGCCGAAAATTTTTTGAAAAATAGGCGTTTACACACGTGGCAGGAAAAAATTTCTGGGGGGCAACACCATTTCGGGGGGGGGGAATTCCCCCATTACGCTATATTGTATGCTCTGTTCCTAAGCATTTATATTATAAATATTTAATACAAACTTTGTGTTTAGTCTAGAATGACTGACAACGATGCTCCGGAAAAGTCACCAATTACCAGTGGCTCAGCTGGCACTGGACAAACCAAGAATGCCCGAAAACGTCGACGTTCCTCCAAAAAACGACGGCCCGGTCCGGGTCCGGCGTCTTCTGGACCAGGTGGCGCCAAGCCTGTAGTTGCTCAGCAAAAATTGAAGGACAAAGTGACACAAGAAACTGGAGAAAAGACTAGAAAACGTAAAAAGAAGAAGCAGAAGCCAAATCGTTCTTTGCAACAGAATTCCGGTAGCAATGCCGACTTGGATGTGGTGAATAAATCGGCCGAGAATCTGTCAAAGGTCGGGATTTCTACGGAATCCGGTGCCGCCGATGAAGAGCGAAAATCGACGAAAAAACGGAATTTGAAAGTTTCAGATCGAGAACTGTATCATATGACACCGGACGAGTTTGACGAATTTATCCAGGCCGCCCAGAAACGGAGACTGCCGAATTCGGTCATTCGATACTACAAACTGAAGTACAGTCGTAGAGTGGAGCGAAAACAGCGAAGAGATCAGGAGTGGAAAGGAGCCTTTGTCAGTTTTTGAGGATTTTGTCTACAACATATAGACTTTAATTACGTATGAAATGAACAGGGGCTTATATAAAGGGGACGATCCAGAGGGCTCTGACCCTCCCTTTATTAGGTTGGATGAAATGTTTAGCTCACATAAGTGCAGTATGTATATATATAATGTAATTGTTTCGGTAACTTAATTGAAAAAATTGAATTTCTTGCTTTGACTGTTGCTATGGATTTGCAGATATATAGATAGATACTTTTGCTGCCTGTCAGTTGTTTTTTGTATTGCAAATTTCTGTATTGGTATTATTGTAGGTCTGCTACCATTGTCGTCAGCCTGGTCACGTGTTTGCAGCCTGCCCGCAGGTTGAAGGGAAGCCTGAAATGGTTGCAGCCCATTTCTGCTTCAAGTGTGGAAAGGATGGTCATGTCTCCAGAAGGTGTCCCAGCAATGTGAAAGGTTTGTTTTTTGAGCACTTGTGTCCGTTCGTTCGTTTGGGTCTGACGGTCTGGGTCAGGTGGGGCAACATTGCGTTTGCCAGAATAGATTTGTAAACTACTGTGCTTTTTTGGGGGTTACCCAACCCACGCCCCCCCCCCTCAGCAAAAGTGCCCCTTTTGGTACGTACCATCTTTGGTCCTGAAAAAATCCGCCTAAAAGCTAAATTTTTAAACTCCTTTTTATACAGACAGGTAATGAATGTTTGAAACAATTTCGCAACTCCCCCGCCTAAAAGTCTCGCCCTCAAAGTTCCCCCCAAGGAAATATTCCGTAGAATAAGCTCGCCCACCCAGGTAAAGGGTGTACTGATGAGAGTAGAGCCCAGTACTCTGGGCTTTTTCTAGGCGAAAAAAAGGGGGGGGAATCCAAAGTGGTCTAAAATTGGCAAAAATACAGTAAAATAGCCTGTTTTCTGCATAATATATTGCTATAACTACGCTAAAAAGTGCTCAAAAATTAACTTTGAGCACCAAAATAGACGACTTTTGACCAAAAAATTCCGGCGAGGCCGGAAAATTTTTGAAAATTTTGACCAAATAAAATTTGGCATCTTATAGTGAGTGGGGGAAGCCCAAAAAAGTGGGGGCGGGGCCGGGTGGGGGGGGGGGGCGCTACCCCCTCCCCCCCCAGTAAAAAAAGCCCAGGTACTATTGACTAGAGCGCCTACCTAGCAAAAGAGTCAATGAAGAACAAAGGTCAAACTCAAACAATTATATATATACGTATATATGTATGTATATATAGCTAATGCTTATTGTGGAGGTGGACCACTGGCTCACTTCGAGGTTAAAATAGTGGAGAGAAACGGGAATCAAAGACTGCTCCCATTGATATCTTTAGGGATTTTTAGGGGACTTCTCGGGGGGGGAGAGTTTTTCAAAAATGAGCCAAAAAATGATATACGACGTATATTTTTTGGTGTATTTTGCATGGTGAAACGCAAAAAAGTTCTCAAAAATGCCAGGATTTAAGCTAATTATAGCTTTTACGAAAAAATCTCCGGCAAAGCCGGAAATTTTTGAACATTCGCCTATATTTGGGAAAACTTTTGGCTTCCAAAAATCCCAGGTGGGGGCGAAGCAAAAATCACGTGAGAAGTCGATTTCGGGGGTAAGGCATTTTCGGGGGAAGATCAATTTCAGGGGGTTTCCCGCCCCTCCCCTGTAAAAATACCCTGATTTGATGGACGGCTAACTGAAAAAGGGGGGGCAAGTTAGTTTACGGGTTTACGAAAAGTATACGGGGCCCTCTGCCCCCCCTGTGAAAATGCCCTACTGTTGTATAAGACCAAGAGTTGGAGCTAAGCTCAAGCTCAGTAACCCAAATATACATAATAGAAAACATATAAAACAAAATCCATACAGCTACTTTTTCAAGGTACGTATATGCTCTGCCTAATACTCGATGCCCAGCACTTTGTGAAAAGGGCAGATTGATTTCTGCTAATTTTTATATCGGAAAACTATATTTTTTCGAAGAGGAAGAGGAAGGACTCGTATGTATAATATCATATTCTTTTTTTCTGTCACCACCCGGATGTATGACGTACGTATTTTTATTTTTAGAGCTGAGCCTCCAGGGTGGGGTTGTGAGGGTTGAAACGGCATCCCCTCCTTTTGAGCTGACTAAAGCATAATTCAATCAACATTTCACTGTAAAGAATGTACGCATAGAAACATTGATTGCCTTTTGCTGCGGCGACGACAAATTGCTTTCATGGACATTTTCAGACCGAACTTCCCAGTGGAAGTCTGGGAAACATCCCAGTGGAAACCCACTGTAGTAACTCGGAGTCGTTGAAAACGATGAGCATATCGCTGAAATCGACGGATGTGACCTTCGGGCTGCATGGCGCCCGTGGTTCCTCGCCCAGGGTCAAAGTTGGGAAAAGTCCCCAAAAACGGCTATTTTCGGCCGTTTGGTGGTGTGCATTATTGAAAATTGTTATTTTCGAAGTAGTAATAACATGGGAATTCTTCCGATTCAGGGATTGGTAGCTACCAGGCTCGTAGCCAGAAGGGGGAATGGGGGGATTCCCCCCTAAAATTGTGTTGCCCCCAGGAATTTTTTCCTGCCATGTGTAAAACGCTCATTTTTCAAAAAATTTTCTCGCTTTCGGCGCGTATTTACTTAAATTTACCATCATTATGGGTTTGGAACGCCAAAATGAGTTCTAAATACCCTATTGGTGGTTCGCCCAGTTTATGCATCATGTTGATTGTTGTTATACCGTCAAGTGCTCGGCTATTCATACTAATGGCTAGACCTATAACACAGATTTCAGTTGTAACCTAATTGCAGAAACAACAGTGTTCACAAGGCGTCAGAGCCCGAGAAAGCGAGCTGCTATATTAAACTTTTAAATCTTGTCCTTTACATATATAAGTATATGCTGGCTCATATTACACATTTTAAATCTTGTCTTTTCCCGAATTGAATGCTGTCTTTCTGGCCCATATTTTTCATGCGACTGCAAGGAGCATTTTTCCTACTTGTATATACATACTACGTACATTTTCAGCTATATTCCTGTACGTATATATACACATGTAATATACTGGATATTTTTTGGTTAGTGTATCATAGGGGTCGCGGTAGCGACCCCTATAATATGAGTGAAAATGGTCGAATGACCGTGTAAAACAAGGCTGCGCAGAAGCTGCGCAGATTCCTGCGCAGATCCTGCGCAGATTATGTGCGCAAAAAATTGTACGTGTCGAGTTTAGTATATTTGCCAAGTTTCATCCCCGTACCACTTTCCGTTAAAAAGTAGTGCCAAAAATCGCTTACGAAAATCGTGTTTTTTCTTTTTTTCCGGTTTCTCGCTTTTGATGTCTCATAAGGGGGTTTTGTAGCTTGAATAACTACAGATAGAAAAATTTTTGCCTATGAAACCCATATATATTCTTGTAGTACAAATCAAAAATACGAAAATAAGCTAGTTTTTATGCCTCCCGGAGCCGGAAAAAATTTTTGGCTGGGGGCCAAAGTCGGCCAAAACGCTAAAATGGCCAAAAAGTATGCTTCAAAGGCGCCGTAATAAGTCAGACTGGGCTATATATGGGGCAATACTGCCTATATGGCTGAATAGGACACATATCAGGGTCGTTCAATTGCTATATGATTTTCCGGCCCTGAACGTAATTTTTGGGTACTGGCCTGCCAAAGTTGGTGAATTTTGGGTCCAACTTTGAACTTAGTTTCTTCGCTTATTTTGCGACCTGGAAGTCTCACATCTTGCATACAAAGGTTTTTGCAGACGGAGAATCGATTCCCGCTATCAATTTTGCTGCCCGACTGACCCAAGTTGCTGGGCTGGTTCCACTTTGCCGTCTGGAGGGTCATGTCGGCAACCGCTACCTGGAGGCCCATACTAGGCTCTACTTGGCCTCTCAAAACTTTCTCTATAGGGGTTTTCTGGTGCGCCCAGCTCATTCCCGGTGTCCGTTTTGCCGTCTGGCCCACCCATCTTGCTGTGCTGGTTCCACTTTGCCGTCTAGAGGGTCCGGTCGGTACCGACTTCCGGGAACACCATATAGAACTGTACATAGCCTCTCAAAACATTGTCTACAGGGGTTTTCTGGTGTGCCCAGCTCATTCCTGGCATCTCTTTTGCCGTCGGACCCGCCCATCTTGCTGTGCTGGTTCCACTTTGCCATCTGGAGGGTCAGGTAGGTGGGAGGTCATGTGGTCAAAAATGAAATTTCTCAAAAGTGGTCAAATTTGGTATCAAATGAAAGCGCTAAGCGAGCTGAGCAACTTTTGTCATAGAACTGCATGCTCAAAGTGGCTGTAGGGTTCTGTGGTGGGGTGGGGTGGGGACTTAGGTGATTTTGGGTCAAAACTAAAATTTTCCAAAAGTGGTCAAATTTGGTATCAAATGAAAGCCCTACGCGAGCTGAGCAACTTTTGTCATAGAGCTGCGTACCCAAAGTGGCTGTAGAAAGAGTGTAAGCGGTACGAGCTGTGGTTGGCTTGCTTGCTACTGTTGAAAGATATCTATACATATGTACCTTCAGGAGCATACATCTATAAAATAATAGAAAACAAGAACAAAAAGTGCTCCTTCGTCGCATGTGAAATATATACATATGAGTGTTCGTAGGCAGGTTGTACATAAGCAAAAACTAGCCTGTAAAATACATATGAGTTCCGTAGGGAGGTTGTAAATTAAGGAAAACAAGTTGCAACCGCTTAACATATGAGCCTGTCCTACAACGAGGCTCATATTGGCGTCACAGTGCATTCCACATTAAAGCCTCATTAAAGAACCTCAGCTTCATCCACATTACGGAAAAAATGAATAGACGTTGTGGCCCAGAAGAAATGGCACTGAAGTGAACTACGACTGCTCAAGCTGAACTGTACATGCAACCTGATGTTTCCTGAAATACTATGGCACACCTAATATTTCGCGATACGCTGTGGTACACGGTGTGGTGATACGCTGTGGTGCATTCTCGAAACACTTTCACATTTACACACGCAGAATGCGTTCCCACTTGGCTCTGAGTCAGAGTGCCTCATGGCGTACCGTATTGAGCATATGCACACTATAATGACTGATCAACAAGCTATGTGAAGGACAATTTGTAATGAAAAGCTTTATGCAGTATGTATATATTTATTTATATAAAAGTAAAATATATATCTGCAAATTATTCGTATTATGACATACGCCAACGTCTATTCATTTTTTCCGTAATGTGGATGAAGCTGAGGTTCTTTAATGAAGCTTTAATGTGGAATGCACTGTGACGCCAATATGAGCCTCGTTGTAGGACAGGCTCATATGTTAAGCGGTTGCAACTTGTTTTCCTTAATTTACAACCTCCCTACGGAACTCATATGTATTTTACAGGCTAGTTTTTGCTTATGTACAACCTGCCTACGAACACTCATATGTATATATTTCACATGCGACGAAGGAGCACTTTTTGTTCTTGTGTATATATATACACCTGGGTTTTTTCTTTCTGTCTTTTCACTTCTCTCCATGGGAACTGCCACTGTTTATGTTGTTGCTTAGGTGGTTGATCTCGGAAGTCATGGCTTTTCTCCCCTCTCTCTGCTCTCTTCAGTGTTCTGACTCTGCACTAACCTTATAACTAGCACAGAATTATAGGCTAGGTTGTTACGTATTATATACTTCTGAATTGGTTGTTAACCAGGAATGACTATGTTTAGTTTTGATACGTAGTCTCTTGACTCGACTGACTACCCCCTGCTAGTTAGTATTAAGCTGGTACAGTGGCAGAGATTATATACGTATATACTAGAGCTGTTTATCTTAAATGCGCGGATGTTTGTGTATATACGTATAGGTATGTGTAAGCTTAGAAGTTGTAGCTAACTAGAAGAATTAACTGTCACGCACGTGTAATTATGTTACGTAGGTTTGCAATGAATGCATGGCTGGTAATAATTTCTGGTTTAACATATGAACAGCAGAACCTGTATTAAGCTATTTTGATATTAAGCCTTGTTTGCTCATTATATATACGTGTATGTTGTGTATCTTTACCTTCGTCTGTATATATACGTACTGTACAATACTTTGTCACAGTATATATACAAGTAACAAAAATGCTCCGCACAAAAGAGGATAATATGTGTGTGTTGGCTGTATCGTATATATATATATATCCTTTAAATATCCTTTAAATATATAATAAATATAAATAGGTATATATATATCCTTTAAATTCCGGTTGAAGAAGTAAAGACAAAAGTTTCATGGGCACGTGACGTTATTTGGCACAGCAAATATTGGTGGATGGTTCCATGTCAAAAGTTGCTCAGCTCACTTCGGGCTTTCATTTGATACCAAAATTGATTACTTTTGAAAAATTTTACTTTTGACCCAAAATCGCCTAAGTCCCCACCCCACCCCACCACAGAATTCTACAGCCACTTTGAGCATGCAGTTCTATGACAAAAGTTGCTCAGCTCGCTTAGGGCTTTCATTTGGTACCAAATTTGACCACTTTTGAAAACTTTCATTTTTGACCGAAAATCGCCTAAGTCCCCACCCCACCCCACCACAGCACTCTACAGCCACTTTGAGCATGCAGTTCAATGACAAAAGTTGCTCAGCTCGCTTAGGGCTTTCATTTGGTACCAAATTTGACCACTTTTGAAAAATTTTATTTTCGACCACTTGACCCCCCACCCGACTGACCCTTCAAACGGCAAAGTGGAACCAGCCCAGCAAAATAGGTACGTCGGACGGCAAAACGGATACCGGGAATGAGCTGGGCACACCAGAAAACCCCTATAGACAAAGTTTTGAGAGGCCAGGTAGAGCCTACTATGGACCTCCAGGAAGCGGTTTCCGACATGACCCTCCAGACGGCAAAGTGGAACCAGCACAGCAAGATGGATGAGTCCTACGGCAAAAAGGACACCGGGAATGAGCTGGGCGCACCAGAAAACCCCTATAGACAAAGTTTTGAGAGGCCAGGTAAAGCCTACTATGGACCTCCAGGAAGCGGTTTCCGACTTGACCCTCCCGACGGCAAAGTGGAACCAGCCCAGCAAGATGGGTGGGTCTGACTGCGGGAATCGATTCTCCGTGCCAGAAAACCATTGTATGGAAGATTTGAGCGTTCAAAGTTAAATAGATAGCGAGAAATTTAGATTTTTCATTTTTCGAATTTTCGCCATCTTTGACGGGCCACTGTGGTCGCTAGGGAAGTGATAGAGAAACGCAACCTGGACCGTTAGTTAGTTCAATATATGTAATTTCTGAATATAAAAAGAAATCAGCTCCAGCTCGTAACGTTCGACCTGAGCGACGACCACAAAAATGGTCACTTTTCGCTATGAGCCGACTTTGTGGCGCCACTGCGGCGCTGTGGCGCAGCTGCGGCGCAAAAAAGTTGTGATTCTTAAATTCTTTAGAGGGTACTACTAGACCCCATAGCCCTTTAGGTTGGCCCACCGCTGCAGATCACGTGAAAGCGGCGAACATTATGTACAATACAACCATCAAATAGGAGAAACCGGAAAAAAAACATCGCCGCCATAACCGGTCCGGGGCGCAACTTTTTAACGGTAAGTGATACGGGGCTGAAACTTCACAGACATAAACTCGATGTGCTCTACAATTTGCGCATGAAATCTGCGCAGGATCTGCGCAGGATTTTGCCCAGCTTCTGCGCAGCTTATTTTACACTGTCTCCAGCCACTTTTCACACATATTATAGGGGTCGCTGCCGCGACCCCTATGATATATATATCTTTATTGATTGGATACATACTTTCGACCTTTTGTCGTTCCTTGGGGCAGAGTAGTAGGGAGTAGTAGAGAAAAACTTCTATGGAATTTGTCACATCATTGTTTTTCTGTTCTCGATTGAATAATTTCACTTCGTAGTTATCTATATATAGTAGTTAGTTACGTATATATACTGGGACTGGCTTATTTTTACTCGGGGGGGGCCCCATTCGGCGACCTCCCGCCCCATTCGAGGTCCCCCCATGACCCCCCCCCCCCATAAATTTCGGCCTCCCCCTCCCATAACCCCTCCGTAACCCAAAAAAATTGCCGATTTTTACCCTAAATTTTCGAAAAATTTCCGGCTTCGCCGGATTTTTAACGGAATTTTCACAATTTTGGCGTAGAAAACACCTAAAATTAGTCATTTTTTAGCGATTTTTGGCATTTTTGCACAAAAAACTTAAAAAATTAGCAAAATTTTTCCAGAAATATGCCCCCCCATGTTTGGTGAGCCATTGGGGGGCAACTTCGAGCCCCCCCCCATAAAGCCCCCCATAAATTTTGGCCTAAAAATAAGCCAGTTATATACGTACGTATGTTGTGTTGTACACCTATATAAGTGTTTATTAGCATTTGGCTTCAATTAGCTTCGCTTTGCTAGTCATACATATGGTTACCAATGCTTAATGCTTGAACTGACGGTATATACATTATACAACAACTGGTTTGGTATGAAACGTTGAAAGTTGGTGCTTAGAAGTTTTTCTTTGCAAACTTTTGCAGCTATATATATACGTTCCAAACTTCTATGCATGTGCTATGGTACGTATGCTACTGTTACTATAGTGCCATTCTATCTTTGTTAAATTGGATTCCAGGCTCTATTAGTATTATTACCTATTACTGCCTACTGGTATATCGCGGTGGTGTCGTGGTATATCGTTTGAATGTCTCTGCTAGTCGCAAGAAGCTCGGGTGTATATATTTCTTTTGGTTAGGTATACGTATATATATGTATACACTAGCGTAGCCAGAAAAAATTTTCGGGGGGGAATGCCAAAATTTGGTGCGGGGTCCGCCCCCCAGAAGTTGAAAAATTTTTTGAAAAATGGGCGTTTTACACATATCAGGAAAAAATTCCTGGGGGGCAACACAATTTCGGGGGGGGGGGGAATTCCCCCCATCCCCCCGGCTACGCGCCTATAGGGGGTGGGGCAACTTGGAACAAAAATTTTGGTAGAAATGCTGCCATTCGTCATAGCCCTGGCTGATATAGACAAAATTATGCATTATCGATACTGCGAGCTCGGGGCTACATGGAACTACAGCGTTTTTGCTATATATTCAAAGCGTTAGTGCACTACGACAATAAACGTGTCGTCCCAAGTTAGAAATTCTAAGTTGCCCCGCAGTCCAACTTGGGATGAAGGTGGCGATCGGAAGCGGTTTCAACCAGCCATCATTAGTTTCTTTGGCTAAAATCAAAGGAAACTTTATCTAAAATGTAGAGGAAGTCGAGGGAACAAAATGATACCAAAACCGCGCAGTAATTGGAAAGGCTTCAAGCGATAAGGCGTCCCAACCAATTTTCCATTTTTAATGCGATTTCAACACTGATTTTCGAAATTTCTCCGCAAACGGTTCGAAATAAAAGTCAAAAGCTTTAAAATGACCAAATTATGACTTCCATGTTTTGGTTTTGCATTACCTGCCATTTGTTATTACTATATTTTGAAGTTTTCCAGCCTTAGCCAACGTTGTCAAACGGTTTAAAGATTTTGCTAAAATTGTCGGTAAAAGTTCATAGCAAAGCCTTTATACAATGTTATTTCAATTCTACAGCAAAAATATATACCCGTGCAGGAAAAGTTTGAACATAATGGGAGTGATATTAAGGATTTTATTAGCCAAACAATTTTTTGAACAATTTTAAAATTTTTGTTTTACCTCAATAAAGATTAATGTGTACGCATTAGCAAAAAAGCATTAATGTCACTGAAAAATTCAGGATATTTTACCCTAGAAAACATGGTTTCATGGCCCCGCAATTGGAGTTATTGCAGGAATTTTTAAATTTGAAAAAGGTAAACATTTTTTGGATCGAAAATGTGACTTGTATAGTTATATAGATGTAAAATGACACACATAAATCGTATATGTCCGATTTTTTGTTTACTAGAAAGCAAAATTCACGTGCTTTCAAAAAATATAAATTTATGCAAATTAGATGGGAGAATAGTTTGGTATAGGCATAAACAGATGTTAGGTAAATTTTTTCCCATGTAGCCCCGGGTTCCCAAGTTGTCCCACCCCCTATATATATAGGGGGGGGGTGGGGCAACTTGGAACAAAAATTTTGGTAGAAATGCTGCCATTCGTCATAGCCCTGACTGATATAGACAAAATTATGCATTATCGATACTGCGAGCTCGGGGCTACATGGAACTACAGCGTTTTTGCTATATATTCAAAGCGTTAGTGCACTACGACAATAAACGTGTCGTCCCAAGTTAGAAATTCTAAGTTGCCCCGCAGTCCAACTTGGGATGAAGGTGGCAATCGGAAGCTGTTTCAACCAGCTAGCATTGGTAGTTTCTTTGGCTAAAATCAAAGGAAACTTTATCTAAAATGTAAAGACAGTCGGGCGAACAAAATGATACCAAAACCGCGCAGTAATTGGAAAGGCTTCAAGCGATAAGGCGTCCCAAAGCCAATTTTCCATTTTTAATGCGATTTCAACACCGATTTTCAAAATTTCTCAGCAAACGGTTCGAAATAAAAGTCAAATGCTTTAAAATGACCAAATTATGACTTCCATGTTTTGGTTTTGCATTACCTGCCATTTGTTTTTACTATTTTTTGAAGTTTTCCAGCTATAGCCAACGTTGTCAAAGGGTTTAAAGATTTTGCTAAAATTGTCGGTAAAAGTTCATAGCAAAGCCTTTATAGGCAAAATTTCAAAAATTTTGAGGCCATCGCCGGAGAGTTTTTGTGAAAATGGCTATTTTAAGCTTAAATCCTGGCATCTTTGAGAACTTTTTACCTTTCTACGTGTAAAATATATATATACGACAAAAGGCAAAAAGTACCAATTTTTATCTAAATTTTGCAAAAAATCCTCCCCCACCCAGAAAACTTTCTTCCCCCCCCCGGAAAAACTCTACAAAATACCCTGATACGTAGAGTGTCATGTTGGTGATTTTCTGAATTTGAATTTCCACGTTTTCTACGACACGAACTTCTAATTCTGCTGTCCTTAAAATTTTGAATGTTTTAAATTAGTCTGAATATACGTGTTATTTCAAATTTGTAGTGCTCGGTTGAGTGTCCACATTGTACAACTGTTGGAAAATATGTTTTTCCGGAACGTTTCTTTCTATTTTCGTGACAACCGAAATATGTGTGTGCGTGTTTGATAGAGAGCCTATTTCTGGAGAGCCCTACCGATCAGCATTTCCCGTAGAAAAAATAAACTTCTATGCGTTTTGTATGTAACTTTATTTTATTGTTTCGCTTTTCTTGTTTCAGACTATCCATTTGCTGTCTGTTTTATCTGTAGCGAGAAGGGTCACCTGTCAAGAGATTGTCCACAAAACTCCAAAGGCATATATCCGCAAGGTAGGCTGGTATATTTATATACATAATTTCTTTTTTCTTTCTTAACATCTTAATTTATTCCCGCCCTGTTTTGATGCCATCCATCTGTATCTAAATCCAGCGTCATCCCCCCCCCCCCCCGCAGAACCCGCAATAAGGCCATTTTCTATCCTGTAACGGGAACAGCCCACACTTCGATCCTAATGCTGATTTCATAGTCCCAGTCGGCGCTAGACGCGCGTCGACATTTCCAAGTGTAGCATCACGCCCTGGTGCCATGCTACCACGGGAAGCGTCGATGCCCCCATTTGTAGCATGCCAGCTTACGCGCTCACGTCGACGCGCGTTGATGCCCGCAAATATTGATATTGAGGTTTGTAGGCGCGCGTGGACGCGCGTACACCTTCGTTCGCGACTATGAAGGCACCTTAACCGTTGTGAGTACCGACTACTGACGATTAGATTTATTTTGTTTGTTTGTTTGTTTGCTTGTTTGTTTGTTTGTTTGTTTGTTTCAGGTGGCTCCTGTGACCTGTGTGGTGAGGTGACTCATCTGAAGGGAGAATGTCCTCGACGGCCGGCTCAAAGTACGTCCCTATGTACAATAATTAATGTTTAAGACTGTGTTTTGTCTGCATAAAAAATTATTTGCCTCTCACTTTTGCTTTTTCCGTTACAGTCTTACGTATATATAACCTGTGCGCCGCCCAAGTTTTTGGATGTTTTTTTCGGGTGGACGTCAGCTCAGGGTACTTTTTACAGAGGGAGGCGCTCCCTCCGAAATCGCCCCTCCCGGATTTTGGCTCCCCCCCCTTCCCGGGATTTTTTGGGTGCCCAGATTTTTGCCAAAATAGCAAAAGTTTCAAAAAGTGCGTTACCAAAAATGGCATTTTTTAGCTTGAATCCGAGCATTTTTGAGAAGTTTTTGCTTTTCTACGTGCAAAATACGCCAAACTTACCAATTTTGGCTCATTTTTGCAAAACTCCCCCCACGAAAAAACCCTAAAAATACCCAGGTCTCTGGTTTGTGGTGCAGTGATTGCAGTAGTTAGTTATTACTTACGTAAACTGATAACTAGCTGTCTTTAGATTGTTTAGAACGTGTCGAAATGTTCTCTACTCTTGGTAAAATCTCGAAGTACTATATACTAGAATTAACACTGGTTTCAGCGGTATCAGTATTGCATAGTAGCAAGGGTGTGGCTGGCAGCCTTTCTGTTAGTACTTATAGTGTGAGACTTTATCTCTCTGTTATCAGCTGCAGGTACATGTTTTGCGCGCTAACGGCTGACCCCCCCAAACGTTCACCTCCCCTCCACGAACCATAAACCAGTACCCGTTTCTGTACGCTCACTCGGAGTATCTTTACGTGTTAAAGCTCGAATACACAACGCCTGCGTGCATTCAATTTGTGTCTGTTTTGAATATCTTTGAAGTGACCATAGTACAGTTGTGGGGGGGAGGTCAGCCGTTAGCGTGCAGAGCATGTACCTGCAGCTGTCAACAGAGAATCTGCCTGCCAGCTGTCATACTCTTTCTTGGTATATAGTATTTTATATTTAAGTTGAGCTGTTAATGCCGTACTTAACAGACCTTTCATTTCAAGACTTTTTGTTATTAGATTTGCCCGTTGTTCTTTAAAGTTTTTAGTGCCTTACAACTTTCTTTTCAGAATTGCCCGGTAAGAAATCGTCAACCGGTAGATTGCAGCGCCTAGGCTCCGGCCGGCCGGATACCTCAGTTGATGACCAGGCCTCAGAACCCGAGAGCCAATCCGGCGAGGAGGACCGCCTGCAAGAGCGCCAGCTGACGGAAACCGGAGCTGATGGCGCCTCCCCACCCAAAAAAAGACCCAGAAATCGGAAGGGACCGAAGATTGTGTCATTTTGAGGGTGCTATATTCACTTTATATTTGTCAAAATGATTAACTGGTGTCTTGTTTTGGATAACTGTTTTGCATAGGTCCTGTAAGGTGTGACTTTGTTGTTATGACAATGCCTGAAGCATGTTTAACAGCCTGTTTGCCTGCTAAACTATTTTCAGTGTAAATTTTGGGTTTCTGTAAAATTGATTAAAATCCAGTTTTGCAAGGTATTTTGAAACTTTATCCTCCCGAAAGACTATTTTTAACAAAAACACTTCGGTTTTCGGAAGAGACTGTCCACTCTATCTCTGACTTATTTGTAAGCTACTTTTATGTGGGACTTCTCTGGGCTTATTCTAGGGATTTTTTCTTGGGGAGGCTCTTTGGGGGGCCCCTCGGGGGGCGAGTCATTTTTGGGGGGAGCGAAATTTTTTCAAAATTTTTCTAAAAACATGCTAAAAATTGCGCGATTTTATAGCAATCGCCAAAAATAAGCTGATTTCGTGCTTAAATAGGCAAAAATCGACTAAAAATCTCCGGCGAAGCCGGAAAATTTTTGAAAATTTGGCCTTCTGAGCGATTTTTTCAGGTCAAAAGTTGGTACCAAAAGGGGCACCCACTTTTTTAGGGGGGGACGATTTTTGGGGGGGGGGGGTGTTTATGGGGGCCCCCCCCCCCCCCCCCAGTAGAATAAGCCCAGCTTCTTTGGGGGGACCTCATTCGACTTGGCATAATCTGGGGAATTTTTGTTGAGGGTTTTGTAGGACCTGGGGGCCTTACATTGTGGTGGGGATGAAACTTTTCCAAAATTTTTCTTAAACTGTATGTATTAAAAATGTGCTTTTCTGTAAAAGTTTGGTTTTAGTCCAAAAATCAGATTTTGGTGACCCTTAAATGCATAAGCTATTTTACCGACGTTAACGCATAACCTCCTGAGTCAATTTGACCCAACACCAATTTTAGCTTCGTGTAGCACCACGCTTTGCTGTTAATACAATGCTACCAAAAGCCGCAGAATAGCTTGCCAGTTTAATGGAGAGCTGTTAGATAATTTCAGTCTAATCGTGGAATGGCAGCTGGAAAGAATTTTTACAACTCGAGAGACGAATAGACTATTTTGCCAGACTTTTAGTGTAATACATAGTGCTGTGTTCAATAACTTAATACGCTCTTGGCAATGCAATGTTTAACAGAAGGAATTCAGGACTTTTGCTTATTGTTGTTAAGGGGGGTATACCAAATACACTAATGACAAAATTTTTTCCAATTGCGCTCAAACTTTGTCACATATTAGTACCTGGGGTCCTTCAAAATAATTAAAAGTTTGGATGCTTTTCGTTTTTCACAGCGTTCACAGCAGCCTCGCAAAGTTGCTGACCTGAGGCTTTTTCGTGCATGGGGGTGATCAAAGTTTTTTCGATTTTTCTCCGGACTGCTAAGTTCCAATGTCTTGAATTTTCTTGTGAACATAAAGGAAACTTAGGACTATTGTTGAATATGCGCAGCTTCAAGATTGGCTGTATACACGCAGGAGCAGCACGACATTTACCGTGCGTCCCACCCCCAAATTATGGCAATTGACATATTTCGTTTGAGACCTAATCCACTGCAAGCATTCGATTGGGCTCAACTTTTGCACACTAATGTCTCTTAGTACTATAAATATGTGTGCAAAATTCGAGGCTTCTCCACCGCGGCAGTAAAAAGTAATACCACATTTTGTTCAATTTTTGGTGTCAGAGACCCAAAATTAGCTTCCCGCCATCAATGTCAAATTTTCAAAATCATCGAATTAATACAAAATTGTACTCAATCGATAGGTCTTATCATTCTAAACAACTTTTCCAATTGCACCAAGTCACGATATTGCTTCTACGATGAGATAAATTCCATCAAAGTTTCCTAACATGCGTATTTTGAGCGTTTTTTCACTGTTAGCCACATAAAAAAGCAGTCATTAAAAAACCATAGCAAAACCTAAACCCGCCAAACTTGGCACATATTTAGCCATATATCCTGGTTATATTCTGTAAAAAATTCAGAAGATTTGGAGCACTTTGGGGGATTAGGCTCAAAACGGCGACAGGTCACCTAGAGAAAATTTTACTATTTTTAAAGTTTGCGGCTACAGTACTCCCGATAGAGAAGCTTCTGTGAGCTGCCATTTGGCATGTATATATTCCATGTCCACAGAAATATGTGTGCAAAGTTTTAGGTCTGCAGCGTTTCCCAAAAAAATTCAGAGCTTCCGAAAGACCAATCTAAAATTTGAAAAAATGAACGAAATTTTTCAGTTTGCGGCCCCATACAGCTCGGATGTCATGGGATATATCAATGCCTTATATTAACTTTTTAACTATGATATGTTACCTACTTGCATGCAAAAAACTAGCGCTCTCCTAAGACGTTGTGCAAACCCCTAGGTATACCCCCCCCTTAAACAGGCCTGTTCCTCTGTGCATCGTTGTATGTTACATTAATGTTTGTTGAGGTTGATGTTGTTTATTTTGTTTACTGCAGATATTTTGTTGATTTGTTACAAAATAAAATCGTTTACCATCCTTGAAAGTGTTCGTTTGCCTATTCAGTTTTTTCTTAGCTTTTCTCTTGTTTTCTAATTGCAAATGTCACATTTTAAGAATTACCAATTCCAAAATCGGTGGGAACAATGGTCTGAGTTTTTGCGCTAAATCGGGCGATACTAAGACAGACTCACACCTGAGCGTAACTTTCGCAAAGCTTAACCGATTTAGTTCAAATTTGGCATGGGTGCAATTGAACACATTCCTGATGAGCCGCAAAATTTTAAAAAAATTTTAAATTTTTAAGTTTTCCAAGGGGGGACCAAGAGGTACCAAAATATTTTTGTCTCCGATTTCGCTGAAAAGTTGCATATATAGGGGTTATCCTGGTCGCTGAACACGTTTTTCGTTTTTCACAGCTTTTCCTGCACACCTCATAAGTTCCCAACGTGAAAGCGCTTAGAAAGTTAATAGAAACTCGCTAAGAGGTGGTTATGAGCGAATGTCTAGGAGCAAAAAGGAGCTTTGTGAAACAGTTTAAGAGCCGCTCATAAATGGCTCGTAAACTGCTCATACATATGAGATAAGATAGGAGAGACTTAGGAGCTAGATTTAGGAGCCCTTTGTGAAATTCCCTACTGGTCACAGAATGTTAAAGAGCACGGAAATTGGCTATTTCGTAAGTTTTAACCATTTAGATTAGAGCCATATGAGTCAAAAATACCCGAAAGGAAACCACACCTTAAGCCAAAGCCGGGCCCAACACAAAGTTTTCCGGACCTAAGGGCCTGGAGCTCGTTACACGGCCCGGGGACAACCCTACTGGAAACGTTTTAGCCCAAACCAAGAAAACATCCCTAAGCAGAAATTCGAATTTCCTCTCTTCCATATATAATCGCAGTTTTGCCAAAATGATTTTTCCGTCAGATCCCTACACTCTTAGAAACGTTCCAGTAGAAAGTACTGGAATCTTAGTAATTTCCTACTAAAGTGCTCCAGTGCGATAAAGACATAGCGGAGCGATTAGTATTTTCCTACTAAAGTAGTCCAGTATTTTAAAAAGTGCTGGAAATAGCTAGTAAACTCTACTAGATAATCTACGTAGAACTCTTCACTGGTTTGACATACTAACTACTGGAATTTCCAGTAGTTTCTACTAGATATTTAGTATTATATACTGGACCCCCCAAAAATTTTTGGGGGGGCAAAAATACTGGATTTTCTAGTAATTTCTACTGGTTTCTCCAGTAATATCTACTGGACTCCTGAAATACTCCGAGCATCAAAAATACTGGATTTTCCAGTAATTTCTACTGGTTTCTCCAGTAATATCTACTGGACTCCAGAAATACCTCGAGCACCAAAAATACTGGATTTTCCAGTAATTTCTACTAGTTTCTCCAGTAATATCTACTAGACTTCTAAAATGCTCCGAGCACCGAAAATGCTTAATTTTGCAGTAATTTCTACCGGTTTTCCCAGTCTACTAGACTCCTAATATAGTCTGAACACCTACATGTATAAGACCAGAAATTTTACCGAAATGCCACGAATTTCTCCAGTGGTTTTTACTTAACCCTGAAATACTCTAAGTGCTGAAATTCCTACAGGTTTTTCAACTAAAACTAAACACTCGAGCCTGGAATAACATTTTTTAGAAAGCACACATTTTTTAGGAACTAAACTGTATGCGTTTAACCTCTCACGATGGAGATTTTATGTCATACTAATCAATTAGATTAGTTACCACCAATGGATTTTCACTCCATTCATAATGGTTGATTTTCCTGACGTTGGAAAATCCCCCGCTTTCCCTACACAGCCGTCAGCACCCACGAAGGTGCACAACGGCTACAAAAATGAGTCTCTTAACTTCTGTTGATACAGAAGCAGAGACCAGGACAAATGACTTGCCCAAAATGTGATCTCTGAAAACTTATTCGTTTACCCCCTTATATACTTTCATTGCGGTATCAGCGTATCGAGTACTTGTGTACTGGATTGTCCAGTAGTTTTAACAAGACAATCCAGTATTATATACTGGACTCCCAAAAATATTTCGGGGATGAAACTACTGGATTTTCCAGTAATTTTTACTGGTTTCTCCAGTAATATCTACTGGTCTCCTGAAATATTCCGACCATCAAAATACTGGATTTTCCAGTAATTTCTACTGGTTTCTCCAGTAATATCTACTGGACTCCAGAAATACCCCGAGCACCAAAAATACTGGATTTTCCAGTAATTTCTACTGGTTTAGCCAGTAATATCTACTGGACTCCTGAAATACTCCGAGCACCAAAATACTGGATTTTCCAGTAATTTCTACTGGTTTCTGCAGTAATATCTACTGGACTCTAGAAATACCCCGAGCACCAATGTACCCTCACTTCCTGTTAGTTGACTAGGAAAGGAAGCACTTGGTTCACATTCAAAACAGGCATTTCGTGCAGTTCCGCTTATTTGCTCTTGCTCATTTATGTACACCTACTCAATATAGGGCTATGACTTGTCAAAAATAATAGCGGCTGATCCTCAGCAGTTAGACGCTTACTAATAAAAATAATTCGCCGCTATGTTATGTGTTCTAAATCAGAAGAAACTGTTCTGTTTCTGTTTTCAAGTTTGAGCACGAGCTTAGAGTGAATGAGCTTACTCCAAATTCGACTTGGTGCCAGAGTTCAAAGGGGGTCTACCACTTTGCTCTAATCTGTGGGGAAGTGCCAGCCGTTGAGTGCAGAATACGATGTACGATACTCTTATGCTCTTATGTTTTCTCTACCTCTTGCTATTACAATCTTTCATTCTATACTTAGTATTTACGTATGTATAAACTTGGTGGTTAATACGAATGAATATGCAGTGCTTTTCATTAGTTATTAGGTAAGCACTGGTAGTGTTTTAGAACGGCCTGGTTGAACCCGCCGGCGGCTGACGAAAAATGTCACCGGCCGGCCGTTGGCCGTTATCGGCCGGCGGCCACCGGCCGACCGTCCGCCGGCTGGCTGGCGGCTGGCCAGACATATGTTTCAGTGTTTGAAGGCAATTTGAGCTAGAAGGTTGCAAAGCATTTTTATTAGAGTCCATGATTTTCTTCTATATATTAGAAGAAGAGTAAGCCACTAGAGGGCTCCTCTTCTTGGCATTGCGTAACGGTGCTCCGACCACAATACGCGAATGTTCCCCCGTTTGGGGGGGGGGGGGTCGCCAAATCATACCCCCTCCCCGTTTGGTGGGGGGGGTAGGCAACAGCCAATCAGATTGCAGAAACCCCCTCCCCGTTTGGTGGGGGGGGGTAGAGCAGACTGGTTCTGGCTTTTGAAAAAGGGTCCCCGTTTGGGGGGGGGGGGTCGCAACAAGTGGACCCCTTTTGGTGGGGGGGGGGTATGCAATGGGGTCCCCTTTTGGGGGGTGGGGTCACTAAAAGTGGTCCCCGTTTGGGGGGGCCGCCTACAGCCAATCAGAATGGTCCAAACTTAGCCTGCTTTAGCGACCCCCCCCCCCAAACAGGGACCCATTTTCGAATAGAACAAAAACTACCGTAATCCTCTGCTCTACCCCCCACCAAACGGAGGGGGGGTTTCTGCAATCTGATTGGCTGTTGGCTACCCCCCCACCAAACGGGGACCTCTTTTTGAATACCCCCCCACCAAACGGAGGGGGGGTATGCTATGTCGGTTTGGTCGACCCCCCCCAAACGGGGGAACATTCGCGTATTGTGGTCGGAGCACCGTTACGCAATGCGAAGAAGAGAAGCCCTCTAGTGGCTTACTCTTCTTCTTAATAATAGTGCAATTATGCACTCTTGTTATTATGCATTACAAAAGCAATGGAATCAGTTTTTACTTTATATATTTGGAAAAAGTTCACATGCAGTTGCAGTTAGGATTTGTTTTGTAAACATCTGCTGTTCTGGTCAAATTGCTGTGTTTACTACAAATATTTGTATTAGGCTGGCGGCTGAACGGCCGGACGCCATCGGCCGGCCGCCGGCCGAACGGCCAGACACTCAGCCGGGCCGGTCGTCGGCTCAAAAGCCGCCGGCTTCCGGGCCGTCCTAAAACACTAAGCACTGGTACTTTGTTGTAACGTAGTGTTTGTTTGTGTTGTGTTATGTTAACATTTGTTTTCCAAAAAATATTGAAGCCGCTATATATACAGGTAAATTGCAGTTGAGAATTATGTTCATTCGATATGGAATATAAACAAACTTAGGCAACCATTCCTTTGCCGGTAGCTCAAATTTCTGTTCGTTTTACACTTATATACAGTCAGCAACCCAAAGAACTTCTTTAGTTTTGTCGACACCAATTTTTTAATAGCAGAACGTCAACCAAACCTTAATTCCATTGGTGGAAACTACACAAAATCCGTCAAAGCTTCAGCTACGACTTGACTTCCATAAACCAACTCTGCTTGCTTACCATCGATTACGTATTAATTAAAATTCACTGGCTTTCAATTTGAACAGTATCAATCAAAAACGTTTCAAACTTTTGTAGCAGCAAAGCCGATACTAGCAGTTACTGGTGTATCTACAGTGCCATATACATTCAACATTAATTTAAACATTTGCAGTAAATGCAGAAATTTTTACGAGCTTACTTTATGTTATTCTCAGCATAAAATAATGCAGCTTACTTTTAAATTGTTAGAAAATTTAATAACGTAATCAATACGTGTTAGAGCATATTAAGAACATCAGGTGGTGATTCCTTTTTGGCACATGTCATTGGTTTACGGCTCAATTCCAAATGAAACAACTTGATGGAACTTTTCAAAACAAGTTCTTTTAGCGTTCTAACACCCTCCACATAATACCGCGTCAAAATTTCTACATTTGCGTTCAGGGCAGTTTTTACCAATTTTTGAAAATGAACAGCAGTTGTAGTTTTATATATAGCTATATTCATTTGAAAGACCTTGTTGTGCTCTATATTTTTGTGTTTTGAAGCAATTTTCTAGCTTAGCTCTATCGTGAGATACATAGACAATCTACCTGTTTTGTACTCCAAAAGTATATAGTCATTTTTGCAGAAATCAAATATTGCATTACTTGTTAAGCGACGCAAGCCGTCACAAACTTTGCGAAAGCCAAAATTAAAGTCTGACCAAAAAATGTAGAAAGCGAAATTGTTTGCTTTATATCTCGTAAACGCTTCAAGATAACTGCCATAAATTATATATTTTCTGAACCGGAATGATGAGATCTTTCTTCTCGTGAAAAAAGTTTTTTGAAATTTCCCGTGCGATTTCAAAGGGTGCCGCTTTTATATGTCCAGAAGGATTGGTAAATGCCACAACCACGATTTTTTTCAGGAAAATTTTCCCCTTGTCCGAATGTCCTACATATAAAATTTCAGCTTTTTTTGGTTGAAAAATTGCGTGAGGTTATTCCCATTTTTAGATTTTCAAAAATCCTTTGATCTTTGCCGCTTTTTCGACTTTGACTGGTTGCTACTCGCCACTCGCTCAACGAAAAAATTTTTTGATTGGATTTTCAGGACCGCCTGAGGTGTCCGCTTTCATCTGATATACGTGGTATTTCAAAATTTTGAAAATCGATTTTTTCGAAAAATACCACTTTTTGACCCAAAATTTCGGCAAAGCGAATCCACCAAAAGTGAATAAAAATAACGTAATCATAAAGTTCATTATGAGCTGAATCCAAACAAAGTTTTCGTGGCTACGACTTATATTGCGCCAGCAATGAATTTTTAAACATTTCCCTTATTTCAAGCTGGTTTTTGGCTTCCTTTGATGTTGCCGCCTTGATTTACCTGAACCAGCGTAAATTAGCAAAAACCAGCTTGAAATAAGGGAAATGTTGAAAGCCGAAATTTTGGGTCAAAAAGTAGTCTTTTTCGAAAAAATCGACTTTCAAATTTTGAAATACCACGTATATCAGATGAAAGCGGACACCCAGGCGGTCCTGAAAATCCAATCAAAAAATTTTTTCGTTGAGCGAGTGGCGAGTAACAGCCAGTCAAAGTCGAAAAAGCCGCAAAGATCAAAGGATTTTGAAAATCTAAAAAATGGAATAACTCACGCAATTTTCAACCAAAAAAGCTGAAATTTTATGTGTAGGACATTCGGACAAGGGGAAAATTTTCCTGAAAAAATCGTGGTTGTAGCATTTACCAATCCTTCTGGACATATAAAAGCGGCACCCTTTGAAATCGCACAGGAAATTTCAAAAAACTTTTTCACGAGAAGAAAGATCTCATCATTTCAGTTCCGGAAAATATATATTTATGGCAGTTATGCAGGCGTTTACGAGATATAAAGCAAACAATTTCGCTTTCTACATTTTTTGGTCAGACTTTAGTTTCATTGTTTTGCTTAAAAAGAGAAAATGTTGATACATTTTGATATAAAAATGAATTCCTAACTCCAAGTAAGGTAATAATGGTTCAAAGCTGATGATTCCAAAAGGAATTACCAGCTTAAAAATTCTTAAAAATTAAGTCAATTTGCCAAATTCCTTTGGAAATAAAAAGTATTAATTGAATCCAGCATTTCTTGCTGTCAGATTGCGATTAAGTAGACAAGTAGATTTAGTCTGCTCTAAACACCATTGGAACTGGAAGGGTCAATATTTCATTTCGTGTTCTAAGTGTTTAAGTAGTCCAGTAGATATTACCAGCAACAATCAGTTACTGGGAAATCCACAACTCTTGTGTATCGGTACATTTTAAGACTCCAGTATATATTACTGGTTAAGTCATAAAACTACTGGAAAATCCAGTATATATATTTCTGTTGACCGAAGTATTTTAGGAATCCAGGAGATATTACTGGCTAAACCAGTAGAAATTACTGGAAAATCCAGTATTTTGGTGATCGGGGTATTTCTGTAGTCCAGTAAATATTACTGGAGAAACCAGTAGAAATTACTGGAAAATCCAGTATTTTTGGTGCTCGGGGTATTTCAGGAGTCCAGTAGATATTACTGGAGAAACCAGTAGAAATTACTGGAAACTCCAGTAAGTTGAACAACCCAATCCAGTAAATGTCACTAAAATATTTAGTAGAAACCACTGGAATAACCAGTAATTTCTTACCAAGACATTTCCAGTACCTATTACTGGATACCCCCAGTACTTATTACTCCACCATCCAGTCAAATCTACTAAAGTCTTTAGTATTTCTGAGCTACTGGAGTTGTTCCAGTAGAAACACAAATATTTCTAAAGTGTAGCTTAAACAATATTTGCTTCTAGTGGATAAAATGTACAGTCAGACATTCCATCGATCGGTAACTAAACTGAAATTATCAAGATACGATAGCAGTATATAATTTTGGAAAGATTCATTTTCTCGAAAACACTCCCCGAGTAAGACGTAAGGGAAATATTTTATTGTCCGCGCTGCAGCGTGGCTTAAAATTTCGCACCGGCATGAAATTTTCTCAATTTAAACAAACGCTGGTTCTAGCTTGTTAAACCTTTCCAAAGCAATTCTTTGGCATTTCCATAGATGTTTCGCTTCTCATGGACTTTCACCCGGCCCCTCTCAAAATGTTTCCCAGAGCCCTTCCAAAAA